>JAXIVD010004041.1:0-39386 GCA_036785275.1 Cancer borealis
ACCACCATCATCACCACCACCAACAACAACAACAACAAAAACTACTCTGATGACAAAATTATAGCTATGTTACTACACAGCTATATTTGTGTTCTTAATTTATTTAAGTTAATTAGTTAATCTGAATAAACACTTACCTAGTCCGAATAAATATAAGATTAAAACTAATGTAATTATTGAAGTGTCTGGGATCTCTCTCTCTCTCTCTCTCTCTCTCTCTCTCTCTCTCTCTCTCTCTCTCTCTCTCTCTCTCTCTCTCTCTCTCTCTCTCTCTCTCTCTCTCTCTCTCTCTCTCTCTCCTCCCTCTCTCTCTCTCTCTCTCTCTCTCTCTCTCTCTCTCTCCAGAAGCCAATTCTGGAATCAAACGTTGGGAATCTAAACATATTTACTTTACAATGTAAAAATGACGAACCCTTAATTGCCTCTCGGCAAAGTCATCATCTGAGAGAGATCCAACAACCACTAAACTTAACCAACTCAAACTTAATTATAACGACTATTTTAATCTTAATCATAATCTTAAATACGCTTTGCTCTCCTCTCATCAACATTTCATTTATTTTATTCCACCGTATTCATTCTTTTTTCGCCATTTTTTATCATTACTGTAGCGTCACTTGCTACTACTACTACTTTGCTCTCTCTCTCTCTCTCTCGAACACTGATGAGTCCGGATGTGATGCAGGAGGGAACAGAAGGAAGGAAGGAAGGACATGTAATGGAAAGGAAGGAGAGGAAGAGGAGCGTAGAAACCTCAAGGGATAACGGAAGAAGAGGAAAGAGTAAGAGGATGCGATTGAGAGGGGAGAGCAAACACACACACACACACACACACAACACACACACACACACACACTTATCACTGCATGTCTCCAAGGTGTTGTATTTTACATATGTTTTTCTTCCGTGCCGCAGTGTGCCTGGAGGAGAGGGAGGGCGAGGAGGGCAGCGGATTGGAGCAGCAGCCTCACTTCCTACATGAACACCTCACCCTCAATGTGTCCGTCCAGCTGGGCTCCACCGCACACCTGCACTGCCGCCTCGCTGGCATCACCGACCAGTCCGTGAGTACACCCCACCATCACCCATCACACACTCCTGCTATCTGCGTGTGTCTCCATCCTCACGTCCCAGCTTATCATTCCTTCATCTCCGTTTCAGGTGTCGTGGTACCGAAAGACGGGCGACGAGATCCAACTCCTCACCTTTGATTTCCAAACTTACCACAATGACGACAGGTGAGACAGGTGTGTGTGTGTGTGTCCTGACTCCTGAGGCTTCTATATAAATTTATTATGTTTTTTGTTTATCCTATGTGTGGCGCGGATGGGAAGTATTAGTTTTAATTATGATTTAATGTAGTATTTCAATGTGCCTTGTAAAAAAAAAACGGTAGTAGTTGGAGTTATGGTCTCTTGGAGCGGACAGGGTTCGTCCTACCTCAATGAAATAACATTAATCATTTGTCTTATTGTTTCTATTAAATTTTCACATCCTATTTCACATGTATTAATGATAATAGTAAATCTTAATGGTGTTTAATGTGTATAAATACTGTTATATTCTTGCTGTATGTAGTAGTTTGATACATCGAGGTTCACCAACTGAGCCAAACCTGACTGCTCTGTACAGTAATGCCCCCTTCGTTTCCAAGCCCATTGCCGTTGTGGGTTGGCTCAGGGTCCACAGATTGAGGTCTGATGTTGCGAAGCTTCAGACTTCACTCCACTCAAAAGAAGTTAGACAAGAAGCCCGTCTCTGTGGCTTCCAACAGGTTCCTCTCTCTCAGTGCATCTCTATTAACACCTCACAAACCATGACTAACACTGACTCTCCTCCTATTACATCCCATCCTTCTTCTTCCACTCTCACTCCTCTTGTTCCTTCATCTAGCACAATTACCTCTTCCACTTATCTCACCCACCCTGTAGTTACTTCAGTGCCAGTAAATACATTTTTTCTCTCTCCTAAACCCAGATACCCCAACCTGTACTCCTTCAACTTCAAACCTTACCCTCCTTCCACGTCATACTCCAGTACCTAACACCAAGCGTCGCTCCTGTGCTTCTCCTCCAAAACCTTCTACTCATTCTACTTCCTCTTTAATCACTAAAACTTCTTCCCTACAACCTCCAGCCAAGAAAATGTTTACTCCCACTTCCCTCCTTCCCCTAGTGAGACCATCTCTGACATGTAAGCCTTCATAGCAAAACCTTTCATGGATATCTTACTCCCTTTTCCATCCTCTACCCCACCACATACCATCTTCAAGAACATCCTCTGTTTCAACAGAAGTTCATCAACCACCCAATAACCTTCCTTCCATTCCTATACCCTCTCCCCCTACTCCTCCTTCTACCCCCCCTCCTCCTACTCCTCTCCTCCTTCCACATCACCCATTTCTTACTCTTCACCTTCCACCCTCACAGCTACATCTACTAGAAAATCTCCTCTTAACTATCCTTTATCTCCTGGAGTCTCGTGAATCCGTTAAATAATTCCTCAATTCAAAATCCCTTCTGCCCAGATACTGCCCTTACTTCTGATCCCCCCACCTCTCCTAATCCCACTGCTCCTATCCTAACCATTATCACAACTCGTTCATTTTCTTCCATTCATTATTCAACGATGTCCATTCTCCACTGGAATTTCCGTGGTTTTCGCTCCCATAGAAATGACCTCCGCTATCTACTCTCTATCTATGAACCTCATGTTATATGCCTTCAAGAAACCTTTTTGGTTCCAATCTCTAACTACCACTTCATCCATTCTCCTCATTGTATTGCTGCTTCTTCTATTCTTATCCATCATAACACACCATATAGTTACCTCAACATTGACACCACTATTCCCCTTGTACTGTGGTACCAATCTTCATTCAATGTTGGATTACTATTGTTTGTTTATTTCTCACCTTCCCATCCTATTGATTTTGATAACCTCCAAGACCTAATATCCCAACTTTCCTCCCCATTGATGATAGTGTTATACTTTAATCGTGGACATAGGCTTTGGGGGGACTCAGTAGTGAATTTCCGACAGACAACGCTTACTTGAGTGTTATCTGTCTGCCTCTAACCTTTTTATTCTCAACTCAGACCATCCTACACATTTTGATATAAGAACTCAATCCTTTTCTTGCTTAGATTCATCCATATACACCCCTCCCTTTAATCTGTATTTTCATTGGTCAGTTCTGGACCAATATCCTTTTAGTGACCATTTCCCTATCTTACTCTCTTCCACCTCTTATGTTCCAACCCCTGATCCCCCCCGTTGGTGTTTGAAAAGAAGTGGCTGGCATTCTTTCACTTCACTTTCAAATCTTACTTTACCTCCATCATCTTTCTCTATCAATACAGACATGCTAACTTATTTTTGTGTAACTGTATTGAGTGCCGCATTTACTTCAATCCCCCGCACCTCTAGACCTTTTACATCCAAATGCTTTTCTTGGTGGAACCTAGACTGCACCAGAGCTTCAGGTGTAAAATGTGCTGCCTGGTGTAGTTTTTGCCGAAAACACAAAATTTTTTCTTTCCCTGCCTCCTTCTTTTCTCCTTCCTCCCTTTCTCATTCTTTCACACACATACACACACACACACACGTTCCTTCCTTCCAGGTTTGCCCTCAACTTCGAGCAGCCCAACGACTGGCGGCTGAAGATTCGCTTCATACAAAGGCGTGACGAGGGTAGTTACCAGTGTCAGGTAGCCACACACCCGCCCCTCATCCGCATCATACATCTGCAGGTGGTGGGTGAGTGTTGCTACCTTGCAATACACCAAAGGAATATGGTTGTAGTATGTTGTTTGTAAGTGTTGCACCTCGACCCACAGCCTCTCGCCCATCCCTCCTTATACCCTTTATCCTTCAATATATCCAAAATAATGTTCTTTGTTCCCAAGTTATCCTTAAATGAACCTCAAAAACCATGCACAGCTCCATAACTTAACGAAACTGAAATTATTTGTTACCCACAATATATTGTTTAAGATTCAAATGCCTTATCATCAGACTGAAGCAGCACATTCTCAACATATTCACGATTCAGTAGCTTCTAAGAAGAGTTCAACGGTTTGGGAGACAAAGAAAAGATAGGTCAATATTCTTGAAATGTCATCCATAAATTCCTTAACAGACTTCAAAGGTTTATCAAACTTACAACAATATTCTTGAAATGTCATCCATAAATTCCTTAACAGACTTCAAAGGTTTATCAAACTTACAACAATATTCTTGAAAAACCATAAAAATGTCACTCAGCAAAACTTTTCACCAACTGTCAATATCTTACAAAAGTTACCAGTTAACTTTCAACAACTTCAGAAAAACATCTCCATTTCCCCCAAAAAAAATATACTTGAATTTCTCCTTCCTGTACCACTCTTCCCTATTACTGTCACCTGTCCTTGAATGGCCAGTGTAATAATTTATCTCCTTGTGACAGAGGCGTCCATTCAGATCCTGGACGAGCGGGGCGTGGAGCTGCGGGAGAAGTTTTACCGTGAAGGGTCAACGATCGAGCTTCAGTGCCTCGTGGCTGACGTGCCCACTGCCACAGCCTTGCAGCTTGCCTGGTACCATCTCAAGCACAGACTCAACTACGATGACCCCCGCGGTGGCGTCAGGTGAGCCACGCATCATTCTACAACCTATGATGCAGGTGAGAGTAAATGTTCCTGTGTAACCATTCATTGCTGTGTCTGGAGCCAAAGCGAGGCTGCAAAACACTGCGGATCAGCTTTCCGCATCTCCACTCTGCTTCATTCTTTCTTATGCCCTATTAATACACATGTCTATCTGTCTACACCATCCCACAGTATGTTTGTAAACAAGACAATCGAGGAGCTCCTGCACTTCATCACGATTTAAAGGATTTCAGAGCTTCGACTGGCGCTAGACCACCTTCATAAGTACTATAACAACACAGCTGATAATCTTGAGGAGTTATTGGGGTAAAGGGGTTTTGGACTTAGCCACAATAGCGGTGAAAATCTGAGCCTAACTCCTATAGCTCGCCCTCGACCAGCTGGTCTAGTTTTGTGCATGTGCACTATCATCCTGACGTCACAAGCCCAGCAAATTTGAACTGTAAACTCAAATATTCACCACAACTCATCATGGACTCATTGATGATCAAGGCACTACTAGAATCTCAGGAAAGAGCATACAAGAGTGCCATGGAAGTGGTGGTAAAACAAATGAATGACAGAATTCTGTTTTATTTGCTGATGATACTAATCTTCTAACATAACAATTTATACAACTTACATGTAAAATTAAACCATGAACTGCATAATATATTCAAATGGGTTTCAGCAAATAAATCAGTAAATACTAAAAGAAAAATAATTACATATTGTTTCAAAGTTGCTGTTGTAAAAAATCTAGGATCAATTTACGATGGATGTTGTGAACTAAAGCGTGTAAACTCTACAAAATTCTTGGGTGTTACCATAGATAAAAACTTGAATTGGAAAAAGGGATATACAGTTAGTATATTTAAACTTATCAAAAACATGTAGGATCTTAAATAGAATTAGGTATAACCTCACAACTGAAGCTTTGCATACCTTGTATTATTCTTTATGTTATTCATACCTCATTTACTGATCTGGGGATGTACCTGACCTACTGTTGTAAGGGAAGGTTTTGTTGCTCAAAAGAAAATACCAAGAACCATTACATTCAAAGATAAATATGATTCAACACATTATTTAATGACTTAAGAATGCTAGAATTTGATCTCTTACTCAAATATTTCATGATGTTGTCCATATATAGAAATATTAATGATAATGATCCCAATAACGTAATATTCAATACGTTCCACCATAGCCAAGGTACGCATGGAGATCATCTTAATTTGATATGTTCCCAAGCACGAACAACACTTTATAAATATTCAATACACTGTGTTGGTCCTAAAGTTTGGGACACATTACCTCACCACATTAAAAGTTGTAATTATTTCAATACATTTAAAAGTAGAGTGGAAAAGTATTTATTCAATAATCTAAGTCAAGGCCCAACAAATGTTTTATAATTCCTTTGTATATATATAGTAGTGATGTAGCTTCTGATATTAATATTGTTCATCATAAGGATGTTGTTAGCTAAAGAATTAGTGTAATAATACGATGTATTTTCATATGATAACCCCCCATGGGATCTACCTTGACGTTGTGGGGGGGCTTGCGTGTCCGTCAGGGCCGACAAGATGATCCCGACCATAGGCTGGTGTGGGTCACCGGTGCCACCCGCCAGGGGGATCGCCTGTCGTGGGCCGTCCTGTGTTGGCTGGAGGGTGCCTGGGCCGGTAGGCATCGAGGCCGGGGTCTTTGCTCGCCGCTGCGGGGCAAACTTTCGATGCCACAAAGGCTGCCTTTTTAACCAGGTAGTCCTGTGGGGGATGAGGTACCCCATCCCCGGCGGCAGCGCTCAGCCCCTTTTGCCGATCCGGTAGGCGGTTTATCCGTGACCCCTGATGCTATTCTTACAATTCATATCAGTTTATGGATACGAAAACTTCACTATGCCCCCCTCGAGTGGTACCCGACCAGTCCCTCGAGGCTTCTGCTGCTGGTCGCCCTCTCCCTGACGCCTCTGCCTGCCCAATGGACCTGGCCTCGACTTCTCTGCCTGTTCCTCAGACCCCTACTACTATATCACCTTCTACTCCCACTACTCTCCCTTTTACTCTTGCCCCGTCCACAGCTTCTCATGCTACTCCATCCTATGCCCCACCTCCCGCGTCTTCTTTCCCTCCTGCTACCACCATCCCGCCTCCCCCAAGGTTCGGTCCTCATTGTTCCTCATCCTTCTCTACTACTACCACGGCCTCTATTCGCACCCCTGTATTCTCCTCATCTCACCTGCCCCCTGTTCCTCCTCCTACCATCCCTATTCCAGCGCCCCTTCTACTGCCCCTCTTCCCTCCCCTGTGTCTACCGCTGTCCCGACTCTCTCTTCTTCTCCTACCACTCCTCCAGCCTCCCTCCTCGTCACATCTACATCATCCTCTATTACTACCTTAGCTCCTTATGTCCCCTCTTCCTCTAGGAAGACGACGGCACAGCCCCGGACAGATTCCTCTCGTGGCGCGCCTCGCCCCTCTGCCTATGACCTCTTCTTTGCCCCTGCCCGCTGGAAACATAACCGTTCTCGCCTGGTACGTGTGGAGTCTGAGACTCAGTCCTAGGCCATGGCCAACTTGTTGGCCCCATCCAGTGATCCCTTCTGTGCGACCCCTGACAACCGTCTCAACACGTGCACTGGCACTGTTTCCATCTCCCCTCAAGACTGCCCTATTGACGACAAGGTTTGGTCAGACTGTCATACTGACCTTCTCGACCTATTCAGTGAGTATGACGCTGTCAATGTCCGCTGCTACACCTTGTCCCCCCGGGGTCACCAGAAACATCCCACCAATGTAGCTCAGATCTCTTTTAAGTGCCACGAACTCCCTACTCATGTTTACTTTCTACTCATGTCTACGTTGGGGGCGTCATGCTCCCCGTCTGGCCCTATGTTCCACCTCGCCAGTGCTGAAACTGTTGGCGCTTTGGACACCTGGAAAAACACTGCCGCTCCGCTCTCCGCTGCCCTTTGCGTGGCTTTACCCACACCCGCGATCAATGCACTGCTACTACCTGGCGCTGCTGCAATTGTGGTGGCCCTCATAATGCTCTCTACTGCGGCTGCCCAGCTTATAAGTTTGAGGCTGAGGTCGCTGGTATTCGCTTCTGTGGCGGTCTCACATTACGTGAGACACGTCAGGAAGCCCGTCGCCTAGGCTCACCCCGTCTCCTCGCCATGTTGCTGCCTCTGCCTCTCACTCTCCAGCCACGTCCTCTTCTTCCTGCCCCGGTCCTCGGCCCCCCTCCTCTATCCCTCTTTCCACCCATCCCTCTCCTCTACCTCCTTCCTCTTCCTTCTCCCCCTCACTCCCTCCATCCTCCATCTCCTGCTCTAATTCTTTTGCTGTCCTTGACCCTGATACACCCTACCTCCACCACCGCCTGTACTCCTGCCCTTCCCTCTCCACGCCCCCAGCGCTCCCACTCTACCAAGCGACAACACCACTCTGAAGCTTTGGTCTCCCCTCTCCCACTCCCGTCTTGATCTCTTCACCCCCTCTCCACCTCTCTAAAAAGACTCGCCCTGCACCTTCCTCTCCCGCTCCTTCCGAGGGTGATACCCTTGATGCCATCGTCGCGTTCATAAAGAACACGGCTCCCTTGTCCTCCCCTCCTACCTCCTTGACCCCTTCCCTCCCGGCCCCTCCTATCCAGGTTGTGGCTTCTGTTCACCCCCCTCCCAAGCACCTCCCTCCTCCACCTTCTTCCTCTGCTGTCTCCCCTTCCCTTCCCCCTCCAGCCCCTTCTCCCCCCTCTGCCTCCGGTGCTCTGCCCTCTCCTCCTTCCCCGCTTTACTCTCCCCTTCCCCCTTCGTTTTACCCCGCCTGTTCTTCGGTGCAGTCCCCTTCATCTGCCCCTCCTCCACCTTCCTCTGCTACCCGATCTCTCCTCTCTCTTCCCCTACCACCTGGCTACTCCCGTACCAATCTCCTCTCTCAACCTTCTTCCTCTCCCCCTACCTCGCCCGCTCCTGATCCTCTTCCTTCTTCCTTGCTTCTTATGGATATGGACCCCGGTCCTTTACCTCCTGCAAAAGCTCCTCCCTCACCTTCCCCCATTCCAAGTCTCATTCCCTACTGATCATGTCTCTCTGTGCTGTCAACGTCCTTCATCTGATCTAACCCTACTATCCGATCCTCCCCCACCACCTAGCCCTGCTACCCAACCCTACTACCCCAATAGTGCCATATGGCCTTTGTTGCCTGGCACATTTACCCCCCCCCCACATTACAATTACAATTACAATTCATATGATAAAATATTGATGCCATCTGTATAAATTTCATTTATATGTATATTACTTCTCTGTTTGCTACAGAGCCTCAGCTCCGCTGGCTAATGCTCCCCAAAATAGTTAATATTACTTATTTTCATGTAAATCTGTTTTTTGGGCAATAAACAATCAATCAATCAATCCCTTACGCAGGCTTTGTGTGGCTGTTGAATCACCCAGGTCATGTTTTGCCTGTACACAGCCTCAAGACAGAGCTGCGCGGGTCAGTGGCTCGTTCGTGGCTGCGTGTGACCCAGGCAGGGCGGCGGGACTCAGGCATCTACTACTGCAACGTGACCAACCTTGCTGCTGCCAGTGTTACCATCCACGTGGTGCATGGTGAGTACTGCCACCCTCTGTAATAATAGTTATAATGACAGTAGTAGTAATAGTATAGTAGTAGTAATAGTAATAGTAATAGTAGTAGTAGTAATAGTAATAGTAATAGTAGTAGGTCTGTAATGCCTTTATTGTCAAATTTCAACAAATACCACAACCATTAATAAAACAATTTTGTTTCTTAAACTGCTACAGTTTGTATAATACACACACACACACACACCCTTTGTTTTCCTGCTGGTACAGTCTTGTGTTCTTCCTTCTGTGACCTCTCGGCTCTGACTCTCCCAGGATAGTTCTGTAATTTAAAGTAATGTTGTGTGTTGTTGGTAGACGAGTACCCGGCAGCCATCCAGGGAGTGGCGGCACCTTCAGCTTGTGGCGTGAGTGTGGTGATGGGCGTGTTGGCCTCACTGGTGGCTGCCCCACCACCCCACAGATAACACCACAGGACAACCGTCACTGGAATGCATAAGTAGAGGAAGGTTGTGACCATCTTGATGACCAGGACAGTGGCAGGAGGGCGGGAAGTGCTCGCTGAAAACATGTATGATTGCATCACGGATGTCACTGCACCAGCCGCACTGTGCACTCAGGAAGCACGTGAGCAACTGATACACGCCCAGGTTTAAATGTATATGTTGTTGAGGTCGATGTTACGCTCGTCTCTGGATTCCTTTGATGTGTACTGATTGTACTTATTAATAAAACACCATTACCAGTGTTTGTTGACAGTTTCCCACAACACTTAATTGGAATTGGACGCTGCCACTCCTTCACCATGTATGCAATGTAAGTCGTGAAGGAAAAAGAAACTTAATTGAATAAGTCCAGTTACAGAGCTGTTCGGATCAAAACTTGCTGAAATTATGCTAAATAACTCAAAATAATGCTAAAATTATGCTGAATAACAAAATAATGCTAAAATTATGCTATATAACTCAAAATAATGTTAAATAACTTTAATTAATACTAAATAACTCAAAATACAAATTTGTCCTGTGCTCGCATCCCCCCCCACTCCTGGCAGTGTCCACGACCCGCCCCTTCCGGATGAGAACCACTGCTCTAGCTGAAGCTGCTTTACTGTAATGCAAGAGCTTTGTAACTTCCGTAAGGGAATGATGACAGAAGATGAGCCTTTCTCCACACACACACACACACACACACACACACACACACACACACACACACATTATAGTGTATGTGAAAGAAACTGAAGCTTCTAGGAGAGGAAGGCCAGTTGTTAGATGAAAAGGTAGGGTAAAGTGGTACATGCATGAAAGAGGTACTGATAGAGAGGGAAGGCTTGATAGAAGCAAGGAGAGAGTGTGTGGATACGGATAGGTGGAGGCTCTTCTGCCGTGGCCATCACCTTAGGAAACGTTTCTGGAGGGAATGAGGCGTCAGAAACTATAGATAGATGGATAGAAGTGAGGCATGCATTGAAATGAGTCATAGACACTAGTTTTATCAATGAAACTTGCTACATAATGAAGGATTGACAAGTGAAATGTCCCAAAGATTTAAATCTTCATATACTCACATGTACTCTAGAATTAGTGTAGTGAATATGGTGTGGAAAGTGTTTAGATCGATACCATCACTGAGGGAATTGGGAATGAAGTTTTGTTCCTGCGTCCCTTCCATTGTAGAGGGTGACACTTCCACCACCTTTCCAGGTTGTTGCAAGTGAGCCTCAGCCTGGAAGCAGCCAACCACCCGCAGAGTATCACACAAACTTGTGTAACAGATCTGAGAAGAGAACATATACAATAAGCATCACCACAACACTACTTAACATTGCACAATGATACTGTCAATACATGAATGTATCACTGAATGAAGTTTGTCATGCTTTAACCTTTCCCTTTGCAACTCTCACATTCCTCACATCCACTCTCTTACCTTCCATATATTCATTTTTATTCAAAAGCTGCCAATGTTTCTCCACAAAATATTAGTGTTCTCTCCATATACTTGACATGTACACTCTTGGTTTCACAAGTCTTCCGTTTAACATCCGTAATCTTTCTTTAACACAACCTGTTCTCCCTTCACTGGTATCCTCAGTTCCAGGTCTCCATACAATACTACCAACACCACACAATGATACACTTGTTAGTTCCTGCCATCAAATTTACTGTTTGGCATCAAATACTGAAGAAATTCTATGATGTCAAAACTCACCAGCTACAATAATTATCAAATTCAAAATACACAATATCTAGATGAAAATGTACACCATCGCCATTAGAGGTTAATTATGAAATATGGGCAGAATATATCATATGAATATCTTAATAATGTTGCATAAGGTCAACTTTGTAGTTCATGTGAAATATCAGGTTATTACGACAAAAAATACTTACTTTTTCCTTCTTCAAACTCCATCTTTTATCCTTTAAGTATCACAAGCACACAAACTGTACACTTCTGCTTCATCAAAATGACAATAAAGCAACTTTAGACTCACTTGAGAATGGTTAAGAGTGTGTTGATGCAAATAATGGAGCATCAGATACTATGCTGCGCCTTCAAAAGGATGGACAAGGAGATAAGTTCTTTGCATGACACAAACTCCAACAGCTGAAAGTACTTTTCCTGAAAGGTAAGTCTTAAATCAGTATAGAACACCTTAACACTGAATTCAACACTAATAATTTTATGATTGCATAACATATCAATAGTCATCATTATCACCATCAATTTCGTACAGTCCACTTGCAGGACAAAGGCCTCTCACAACCTTCTCCAATCCTCTCTGTCAGCTGTCTGTCTATTCCAGGTTCCACCAACAAAACTTGCTATCTCATCTCTCCATCTAGTTCCTTGTTCACCTTGTCTTATTTCATCATCCCTGGCATGCCATTATATTACTCTAACAATTCATCTCCAAACACCTGAACCTTAGTCTTGGGCCTAAACACCTCAAGTCCCAAGGGTTTGGCCTCCTCGTGCACTGCTTGGAGAGTCATCACCAGAACCTCCAGTGTAGTAAGTTGCACTTCTTCTAATCTTTGTCTACGAGGTCTATTCAAAAAGTATCTGACCTATGTCCATAAAAGAAAAATAATTCACCATTTAGGAATTCCTTTTTGTGGTAGTTGACGGCACCCTTTCTGCCCATGCATAAAAGTTTTGACAGCTGTACTGCGCACAAGATTCCGCCTGTGAAGGTTAGAGGGCAGACATCGAGCTCATGCTCGTTGGATTTTCGTCCTTAGGCAACATGTCGGAACGCATCGAGCAGCGGTACTGCATTAAGATCTGTCAGCAGCTTGGTGATACGCAAATGCAAACTATCCAGAAGACTCAGCAAGCCCTTGGCAATGAAGCTATGGGAATAACGCAGATAAAGGAGTGGTATAACCGCTTCAAGCAAGGAGAAACATCAATCAAGAGCAAGCCATGGTCTGGCAGGCCATCCACGAGCAGAAACTATGAATTCATTGCGAAGGTTCGTCGAATAGTGATGGAAGACCGTCGTATAACCATCAACGAGATTGCTGGAGAAGTAGGAATAAGCACAGGATCAGCTCATACAATTTTAACAGAAGATCTGGCCATGCGACGAGTGTCGGCGAAATTCGTTCCCAAGTTGCTGGTGGAACAGCAGAAACAACTCCACCTGGAAATTGCACAAGACCTGCTTGACTGTGCTAACAGTGACTCTGACTTCATGAAGCCCATCATCACTGGTGATGAGACATGGGTGTATGGATACAACCCCGAAACAAAATTTCAGTCATCACAATGGAAGCATCACACATCACCAAGACCCAAAAAAGCACGAAAGGTTCGCAGCAATGTCAAAGTAATGTTGACATGTTTTTTTTATTCCAGTGGTATTGTGCATCATGAATATGCACTAGCAGGACAAACAATCAATAAGGAGTACTATCTGGAGGTTATGAGACACCTTCGTGATGCTGTGCGACGAAAACGACCGGAAATGTGGGCTGCGCGAAATTGGCAACTTCACCATGACAATGCTCCGCTCATTCTGCCCACCTGATCCAAGCTTACCTGGCCAAAAACAACACTCCACTTGTTTGACACCCTCCTTACTCTCCAGACATGGCACCTTGTGACTTCTGGCTGTTCCCTAAACTGGAAAAACCCCTAAAAGGAAAGAGGAAATTATGAGAAAAGTGACGGCAGAGCTCTACAACATTCCAATTACGGCATTCCAGAGATGTTACCAGAAATGGCAGCACCGCTGGGAGAAGTGTGTGAAATCCCAATGGGAGTACTTTGAAGGTGATTAAATAAAATTTGTGAAATGTACAAAATTCTTTTCTTTATGGACCAAGGTCGGATACTTTTTGAATGGACCTCGTATATGCATGTGTGTATGTATGTATGCATAGGTGTGTGTATGTGCACCTTGTCTCAGCTACCCCCATTTAGGGGAATGACAGCCTAGCAAATAGATTGAGGTAGGTAGATTATACTTTATTGATTTTCCCTCAGGATACAGCAGCACTAATGATAATAATGATGGCCCTTTGCTACGCTACACAGCTGTTTGATGCATGCTGAGATGAGAATCTACTAGTGTATCACCTAACACAGTTTAGCACAAGTTCACTTTATTCAATAACACCCACACACCTCCTTTTCTTACACACTCACACACTCAACATTCTAATAACCTCTCACACTTGACACACTTTCAGGTGTGTTTCACTTAGACTACCTACCACATCCACACTTCCTCTCTTACAGGCCTCAAAAACTTTTTTCCTTTCCACCTCTTCATCAATCACACACACACACACAGGCATCACCTCTCTTTCCCACACACACACACACAGGGCATCATCTTTCATTCCTACACACACACACACACACACACAGGACATCACCTCTCATTCCTACACACACACACACACACACACAGGGCATCACCTCTCATTCCTACACACACACACACACACACACACACACACAGGGCATCACCTCTCATTCCTACACACACACACACACACACACATAGGGCATCACCTCTCATTCCTACACACACACACACACACACACACAGACATAGGGCATCACCTCTCATTCCTACACACACACACACACACACACAGGGCATCACCTCTCATTCCTACACACATACACACACACACACACAGGGCTTCACTTCTCATTCTTACACACACACATACACACACACACAGGGCATCACCTCTCATTCCTACACACACACACACACACACACAGGGCATCACCTCTCATTCCTACACACACACACACACACACACACAGGGCATCACCTCTCATTCCTACACACACACACACACACACACACACAGGGCATCACCTTTCATTCCTACACACACACACACACACACACACACACACACACACACACACACACAGGGCATCACCTCTCATTCCTACACACACACACACACACACAGGGCATCACCTCTCATTCCTACACACACACACACACACACACACACACACACACACAGGGCATCACCTCTCATTCCTACACACACACACACACACACACACAGGGCATCACCTCTCATTCCTACACACACACACACACACACACAGGGCATCACCTCTCATTCCTACACACACACACACACACACACACAGGGCATCACCTCTCATTCCTACACACACACACACACACACACACACAGGGCATCACCTTTCATTCCTACACACACACACACACACACACACACACACACACACACACACACACACACACAGGGCATCACCTCTCATTCCTACACACACACACACACACACAGGGCATCACCTCTCATTCCTACACACACACACACACACACACACACACACACACACAGGGCATCACCTCTCATTCCTACACACACACACACACACACACACAGGGCATCACCTCTCATTCCTACACACACACACACACATACACACAGGGCATCACCTCTCATTCCTACACACACATGTACCGAGTACAACGGGCCAACTATCATTACGGTGATTCCTTTGCGGAATCACCGGTAAATCCTCGTATTCTCGACGCTCGTTAAGATACCTTGTTATGGTTAGAGTAGGTACTACTAGCGAAAGAGGATGATGGGAAAAACGCGTGACGTCACTGGAACTGAGGATATATATACCGGTCTGGGCGGAAGGTCAGTCACTAGTGTTCCGTGACCCCGCTCCAGACAGGTAAGCCTTCAGTGTTCCTAAAAGCCTTGCCACACTTGAAAAAACATTGTTATTAATATCTAACAGTAAATTGTCCTCCCGGATACAGCTGCCGAGAGGACCAGCAAAAGACTGTCTTTCGGTTGGTGTTTGACGAAGGCTGCATGTGGAGTTGCCTCTCAAACAAGGACGACGGCCAGAAGGACCCAGTGACTCTCAAACAATATTTGTGGCGTGAGTGTATTTTGGTCGTTTTCCATCAGTTCCCTCACGTATAGTTAGGTAGGATAGAATAGGAATATTTGTGTTAAGGTATATGTTTATGTTTGTGTCGCTAAGGGTGGATAAGCATTTGTAAGAGCACCACCACGGATATAGCGAGTACTTTATTTTATTTATTCATCATTAAAGTTAACCATTATTTTATATTCTTGTTTTCTGTTAGTAAACCAACGTCAGAGACTCGGTACAGTGGTGGCAGCGGTGGCAGGGTTTTCTTGTCACAGGTAGAAAGTTGTTCTCAGTTAACAGACGAACGACAACAAATAGTTCGGATGCGAGTAGATTCACCCCTTTCACTTTTTATTCAGAATATCCTTAATAAAGAAGTTATGTCGTGGGAGAACTTTAAGAAGCACCTAACTACTGAACTCACCGACCAAAGTGAAGATCGTATCTTTGATTCCTTGAACGATTTAAAATATACGTATGACGAAGACCCAATAGAATTTGTAACCAACCTAAAATGTAAACTTGCGTTGTTAGAAGTACAGACAAAGTTGGGAGAGGTGCCTAACACTGAACAGCTCATTAAAAACAAACTACTGAAGGGCATGCCTAAAGAAAGTAGAGATAGGCTAGAGTTGTACTTGGACCAGAATGTAACCCTTAAAAAGTTTCTGAGCAAATTAGATAATGAGAGAATAGTGAGTGGTGCTAGCACAACAACGGGATAACGTGCGAACAATTGAACCAGCTTTACCATCCCAAGGTGCCATAGCACGTAACCCTCCGAGAACACCAACAGGGAGGGGCAATTTAGAAAGAGTCGAGAGGAGACTTAGACAATGGGATAGGAGAGAAAAATATTGTCCTTATTGTCGAGCTAATAGTCATTCTATAGCAGAATGTCGTAAACACCCTCGCCCAGGCTCCTGCTATGATTGCCTGCGTATGAATTGTCGAAGAGGACACCCAGGTTGTCCCGGGAGAATTAATATGACTCGAGGGAGGATAGCGTGACAATCACCGGTCATTAACCTGGACGTTAACAACCATGTGCTCGAAGTAATGTTAGATACAGGTAGTGATGTATCTCTACTTAAGCTTAGCGCAGCGGAAGAATTAGGGCTGGAAATAAAACGTAGTTCAAGAATTCCCCCATTGCAAGGAATTACTGGTCGTAAATTACGAGTTTTGGGTCAAGCTAGTGTTACCATTTCTAGTATCAGTAATCACCCAATTACCATTAAAGTAGCGGTAATTCCTGATAATTATCTGCGTCCATCAGCCTTGCTCGGTATGAATGCCATCAGTCAAACTACATTTACGTTAGATTACCAAGCAAGAAAAGTTTATTGGAATAACTTGATTTATCCTTTAGTGTTAACAACAAATGAATATGGTAAAGTTCAAAGGGTGGTAAGAGAAACACGACCCGCCCCTAATAACCGCCCCAAATATGGCAGATTAACTACTCGTAAACACCTGGACTGTTACTTAACGACCATGGTGGAAATTAAAGTCGATGAACAACCTAACACAGTAGTAATGGTTGAAGCCAGACATCAGTACGTCCAGAATGGAATACCAATGGTTATGACTGTCACTAAAGATCAAACTTTGTTTATCCCCGTCATTAATAACACCAAGGTAGGGTTAAACTTGCACCCCGGAACATTGTTAGTCACCTATGAACGAGTACAAGATGAACAATTAGAAACAGAAGAAACTCCCGTTACTATCTCCCGTATTAGTGAGGCTCTCGGACCTGAGAATGATTGTGTTAGTAATTACCAAACACGATGGGAAAAACTGCAGTCCATCCTAGAATCTCGTGATTGGTCACATTTAAATCCAGAACAGAAAGAACAATTATTTCAAATCATCCAACAACATCAAGAACTTTTTATAGTACATCCAGGCGAATTAGGTTTAATTCAAGCAGAACCAGCTCATATACAGGTAGACGATCCAAGACCTTGCCGTACGCCTCTATACCGTTATCCCGAGAAAGCAAAGGAGGCGATTCAGTCAATATTAAAGGAGTTAGAAGGGAAAGGTATTATCGAAAGTTCAACTGCGGCTTGGCTGTCCCCAATAGTTTTAGTTAATAAGCCAGGGGGAGACAAAAGACTCTGTTTAGATTATAGAAAAGTAAATAAACAACTAGCTATGGATATTCATCCTCTTCCTAAGTTAGAAGAGTTAGTAGAGAATGTATCAGGAAGTGACTACTATGCCACTTTGGATATGAAGGATGCATATTATCAAATCGCCCTCGATCAATCCAGCAGGGACCTAACTACTTTTAGTGATGGAATCTCACTCTATAGATTTAAAAGATTGCCCTTCGGTTTGAGCTGCAGCCCCGCTTTATTCGCTAGACAAATGAACCAAGCTCTAGCCCCCCTACTTAGAGAAAATTGGGTTAAAAGTTATCTTGATGATCTTATTGTATATGCGGCAGACTACGTTACTTTAATTGAGAGGCTGGAAAAGTTATTTAAACACCTAAAGTCTGTAGGTATAAAACTTAACCTCTCCAAGTGTAATATTGGTCAAAGACAAGTAAAATTCTTAGGACATATAGTGTCAAAGGAAGGGTATCGTCCTGACCCACGTAACGTAGACGCAGTAACCCAAATGAAGCCACCCGCTACTATCAAGGAAACGCGGCGTTTCATCGGGATGTGCTCATTTTATCGCCGCCACATAGAAAAATTCTCAAAGATTCTGGCCCCTCTTACCAACCTTACAAAAAAAGGCCAAATATTTGACTGGACCAGTGAATGTCAGAATGCTTTTGAGACTTTAAAATGTAAACTCACCCATGCCCCAATCCTTTCTAAAGCAGTAATGAATCGGGAGTTTATATTAGAAACCGATGCTAGTGCTACTCATGTAGGAGCAGTGCTGATGCAATATGATGGGAAAGAACCACGAGTGATAGGATTCTTTTCAAAGAAATTAAGACCGGCCGAAATAAGATATTCCACAACCGACAGGGAAGCGTTAGCTGTAGTGTTAGCCTGCCGGAACTTTCACCATTATTTGTGGGGAGTGCGCGTCCTGATCCGCACCGATCATCAACCCCTCATTTCGGTGTTCAGGCAAAGAACCAAATCGCCCAGGATGAATAGGTGGATATTAGAGATGAGGGAGTTTCAGTATAAAATGGAATATAAAGCCGGATCTAAGAACGTGGTGGCTGATCAACTAAGCCGTCCAGTTAAGGTAGTTAGAATGGTAGGGCAAGATACATTCCTAGGGATGACCAAAGATGAGTTCATACAAGCCCAAGTAGATGAACCCCGTTGGCGAGAAATGAAAGAATATTTAGAAGGAGGACAAGTACCACGACATAAATATCCTCCAGTAATCTTAAATCAGTTTATTGTAGAAGATGGAGTCCTTTATTATTCTAAACAGAAAAGAGATAACACCTTGCTCTATTTGTTGGTGGTGCCCACGGTGATGAAAAAGAAAGCCCTTACTATTATTCATGAAAAAGAATCAGGACATTTAGGTCAACTCAAATCAATATTAAAGGCGGAAGAATATTTTTATTGGCCAAATTTAAAGGCAGATGTGAAGAAATTTGTAAGAGAATGCCTAACTTGTCAGCAAACTAAGTCAGCCTCAACTTTACAAAGGCAGTGGCGAGAATTGCCTCCTGTAAACCAGCCTTTGGATAGAATCAGTGTAGATATAACTGAAATGACTCCTACTCGAGGAGGTCATCGATATGTATTAACCATAGTAGATCATTTTTCAAGGTTTGTAAAATTGTTAAAATTACGTTCGAGGCAGGCTGAAGAGGTAGTTAGGGGTATTAGATCATACGTGGGGGACTATGGAAGGCCAAAAACGCTCCTGGCTGATAATGCTTGCGAGTTCCGTTCTCACCTCCTGGCGGACTTCTGTAAAGCCCACGGAATTCACCAAGTTTACTCCACTCCCTACCATCCTCAAGGAAACTCCATCACCGAACGTTTACATAGAACCCTTAAGTCCGTGTTAGCGTGCTTGAGTAAGGGTCAACCAACTAAGTGGCCCGACTATATCACCCAGTGCCAACAAATACTCAACGCGGCGGTACACGAGACCACAGGAGAACAACCACACTACTTAATGTTCAATCGCCACGCTCCGAGAGTTATAGGGATAACTCTACCACAGGTGGACGATGAGATAGACATTAGTGTCGCCCTGGAGGTAGTGAAGCAAACATCCCGTGACAACAGCCGGAAGTGGTTGGCGCGAGCTAATCTCGGTAGAAAAGAACAAACAGTAAGTGTGGGTGATCTAGTGTGGGTAAAGAAAGAACAAATTAGCTCTTCCATCGAACGCAAACTAGGGATAAAGTGGATTGGCCCCTATAAAGTGAAGGAAGTGAAGCAAGGAGGAGTGTCATACGAGCTGGAAAACACTTTCAGTGGCGACACAATCCTCCGGGCACCAGACAAATTAAAACGTTTTGTAGGGGAGGAGGGGTATATAATCGACATGAGCGAGATCGTGTTGCCTTCCGAGGATGGTGAGGATGATATGGAAGAGCCACGCACAGCCCGACAACGGAGGCCTGTGAGAAGATACGTAGAGGAGTGCTGAGGAGAGAGATTAATAGACCCCTGAGTGTTCTGAGGAAAGGTTACTGCCTCTAAAACTTTTTTGCAGCTAAGGAGATGCCGAGCTGAAACACTGGTCCCGCAGCTGAAGCAGTGATCACCGCAATCCTGGGGGCTCTGGACTCTGCCCCAGGGAAAGGACCTGGATGTTACCCCCCAAGGACGAAGGCTTGAAGCCCCGCTGAGGATCACCACCCTGCTCAGCTTGCCAGGACTGGTGGGAGTTGGCTTCACCTATTCCGACCAGGAGGTCGAGTCACGTCTGACTCGGAAGTCTTGCACAGAGACAAGAAGAAAGAAGAAGAAGAAGAAGAAGACCGGTCCCGACTTATGTTGATAATATATAAACTCATGTTCTTACGAGTGTGAGAATACGAGGATTTATTTTTTTTTAAAGAGGAAAGCCGTGTACCGAGTACAACGGGCCAACTATCATTACGGTGATTCCTTTGCGGAATCACCGGTAAATCCTCGTATTCTCGACGCTCGTTAAGATACCTTGTTATGGTTAGAGTAGGTACTACTAGCGAAAGAGGATGATGGGAAAAACGCGTGACGTCACTGGAACTGAGGATATATATACCGGTCTGGGCGGAAGGTCAGTCACTAGTGTTCCGTGACCCCGCTCCAGACAGGTAAGCCTTCAGTGTTCCTAAAAGCCTTGCCACACTTGAAAAAACATTGTTATTAATATCTAACAGTAAATTGTCCTCCCGGATACAGCTGCCGAGAGGACCAGCAAAAGACTGTCTTTCGGTTGGTGTTTGACGAAGGCTGCATGTGGAGTTGGCTCTCAAACAAGGACGACGGCCAGAAGGACCCAGTGACTCTCAAACAATATTTGTGGCGTGAGTGTATTTTGGTCGTTTTCCATCAGTTCCCTCACGTATAGTTAGGTAGGATAGAATAGGAATATTTGTGTTAAGGTATATGTTTATGTTTGTGTCGCTAAGGGTGGATAAGCATTTGTAAGAGCACCACCACGGATATAGCGAGTACTTTATTTTATTTATTCATCATTAAAGTTAACCATTATTTTATATTCTTGTTTTCTGTTAGTAAACCAACGTCGGAGACTCGGTACACACACACACACACACACACACACACACACACACACAGGGCATCACCTCTCATTCCTACACACACACACACACAGGGCATCACCTCTCATTCCTACACACACACACACACAGGGCATCACCTCTCATTCCTACACACACACACACACACACACACAGGCATCACCTCTCATTCCTACACACACACACACACACACACACAGGCATCACCTCTCATTCCTACACACACACACACACACACACACACACACACACACACACACACACAGGGCATCACCTCTCATTCCTACACACACACACACACACACACATACACACAGGGCATCACCTTTCATTCAGTGTGTGGTAAGTGTTAGTGCATGGAGGGGTTGTAGTGGTGCAGTGTGAGGTAAGTGTTAGTGCATGGAGGGGTTGTAGTGGTGCAGTGTGTGGTAAGTGTTAGTGGGTGGAGGGGTTGTAGTGGTGCAGTGTGAGGTAAGTGTTAGTGCATGGAGGGGTTGTAGTGGTGCAGTGTGAGGTAAGTGTTAGTGCATGGAGGGGTTGTAGTGGCGCAGTGTGAGGTAAGTGTTAGTGCATGGAGGGGTTGTAGTGGTGCAGTGTGTGGTAAGTGTTAGTGCATGGAGGGGTTGTAGTGGTGCAGTGTGTGGTAAGTGTTAGTGGGTGGAGGGGTTGTAGAGGTGCAGTGTGTGGTAAGTGTTAGTGCATGGAGGGGTTGTAGTGGTGCAGTGTGTGGTAAGTGTTAGTGGGTGGAGGGGTTGTAGAGGTGCAGTGTGTGGTAAGTGTTAGTGCATGGAGGGGTTGTAGTGGTGCAGTGTGTGGTAAGTGTTAGTGGGTGGAGGGGTTGTAGTGGTGCAGTGTGAGGTAAGTGTTAGTGCATGGAGGGGTTGTAGTGGTGCAGTGTGAGGTAAGTGTTAGTGCATGGAGGGGTTGTAGTGGTGCAGTGTGTGGTAAGTGTTAGTGCATGGAGGGGTTGTAGTGGTGCAGTGTGAGGTAAGTGTTAGTGCATGGAGGGGTTGTAGTGGTGCAGTGTGTGGTAAGTGTTAGTGCATGGAGGGGTTGTAGAGGTGCAGTGTGTGGTAAGTGTTAGTGCATGGAGGGGTTGTAGTGGTGCAGTGTGAGGTAAGTGTTAGTGCATGGAGGGGTTGTAGTGGTGCAGTGTGTGGTAAGTGTTAGTGCATGGAGGGGTTGTAGTGGTGCAGTGTGTGGTAAGTGTTAGTGCATGGAGGGGTTGTAGTGGTGCAGTGTGAGGTAAGTGTTAGTGCATGGAGGGGTTGTAGTGGTGCAGTGTGAGGTAAGTGTTAGTGCATGGAGGGGTTGTAGTGGTGCAGTGTGTGGTAAGTGTTAGTGGGTGGAGGGGTTGTAGTGGTGCAGTGTGAGGTAAGTGTTAGTGCATGGAGGGGTTGTAGTGGTGCAGTGTGAGGTAAGTGTTAGTGGGTGGAGGGGTTGTAGTGGTGCAGTGTGTGGTAAGTGTTAGTGCATGGAGGGGTTGTAGTGGTGCAGTGTGTGGTAAGTGTTAGTGCATGGAGGGGTTGTAGTGGTGCAGTGTGTGGTAAGTGTTAGTGCATGGAGGGGTTGTAGTGGTGCAGTGTGTGGTAAGTGTTAGTGGGTGGAGGGGTTGTAGTGGTGCAGTGTGTGGTAAGTGTTAGTGCATGGAGGGGTTGTAGTGGTGCAGTGTGTGGTAAGTGTTAGTGCATGGAGGGGTTGTAGTGGTGCAGTGTGAGGTAAGTGTTAGTGGGTGGAGGGGTTGTAGTGGTGCAGTGTGAGGTAAGTGTTAGTGCATGGAGGGGTTGTAGTGGTGCAGTGTGAGGTAAGTGTTAGTGGGTGGAGGGGTTGTAGTGGTGCAGTGTGTGGTAAGTGTTAGTGGGTGGAGGGGTTGTAGTGGTGCAGTGTGTGGTAAGTGTTAGTGCATGGAGGGGTTGTAGTGGTGCAGTGTGAGGTAAGTGTTAGTGCATGGAGGGGTTGTAGTGGTGCAGTGTGTGGTAAGTGTTAGTGCATGGAGGGGTTGTAGTGGTGCAGTGTGAGGTAAGTGTTAGTGCATGGAGGGGTTGTAGTGGTGCAGTGTGTGGTAAGTGTTAGTGCATGGAGGGGTTGTAGAGGTGCAGTGTGTGGTAAGTGTTAGTGCATGGAGGGGTTGTAGAGGTGCAGTGTGTGGTAAGTGTTAGTGCATGGAGGGGTTGTAGTGGTGCAGTGTGTGGTAAGTGTTAGTGGGTGGAGGGGTTGTAGTGGTGCAGTGTGTGGTAAGTGTTAGTGCATGGAGGGGTTGTAGTGGTGCAGTGTGAGGTAAGTGTTAGTGGGTGGAGGGGTTGTAGTGGTGCAGTGTGAGGTAAGTGTTAGTGCATGGAGGGGTTGTAGTGGTGCAGTGTGAGGTAAGTGTTAGTGGGTGGAGGGGTTGTAGTGGTGCAGTGTGTGGTAAGTGTTAGTGCATGGAGGGGTTGTAGTGGTGCAGTGTGTGGTAAGTGTTAGTGCATGGAGGGGTTGTAGTGGTGCAGTGTGAGGTAAGTGTTAGTGCATGGAGGGGTTGTAGTGGTGCAGTGTGAGGTAAGTGTTAGTGCATGGAGGGGTTGTAGTGGTGCAGTGTGTGGTAAGTGTTAGTGGGTGGAGGGGTTGTAGTGGTGCAGTGTGTGGTAAGTGTTAGTGCATGGAGGGGTTGTAGTGGTGCAGTGTGAGGTAAGTGTTAGTGCATGGAGGGGTTGTAGTGGTGCAGTGTGTGGTAAGTGTTAGTGCATGGAGGAGTTGTAGAGGTGCAGTGTGTGGTAAGTGTTAGTGCATGGAGGGGTTGTAGTGGTGCAGTGTGTGGTAAGTGTTAGTGGGTGGAGGGGTTGTAGTGGTGCAGTGTGTGGTAAGTGTTAGTGGGTGGAGGGGTTGTAGTGGTGCAGTGTGAGGTAAGTGTTAGTGCATGGAGGGGTTGTAGTGGTGCAGTGTGAGGTAAGTGTTAGTGCATGGAGGGGTTGTAGTGGTGCAGTGTGTGGTAAGTGTTAGTGGGTGGAGGGGTTGTAGTGGTGCAGTGTGAGGTAAGTGTTAGTGCATGGAGGGGTTGTAGTGGTGCAGTGTGAGGTAAGTGTTAGTGCATGGAGGGGTTGTAGAGGTGCAGTGTGTGGTAAGTGTTAGTGCATGGAGGGGTTGTAGTGGTGCAGTGTGTGGTAAGTGTTAGTGGGTGGAGGGGTTGTAGTGGTGCAGTGTGTGGTAAGTGTTAGTGCATGGAGGGGTTGTAGTGGTGCAGTGTGTGGTAAGTGTTAGTGGGTGGAGGGGTTGTAGTGGTGCAGTGTGTGGTAAGTGTTAGTGCATGGAGGGGTTGTAGTGGTGCAGTGTGTGGTAAGTGTTAGTGCATGGAGGGGTTGTAGTGGTGCAGTGTGTGGTAAGTGTTAGTGCATGGAGGGGTTGTAGTGGTGCAGTGTGAGGTAAGTGTTAGTGCATGGAGGGGTTGTAGAGGTGCAGTGTGAGGTAAGTGTTAGTGCATGGAGGGGTTGTAGTGGTGCAGTGTGAGGTAAGTGTTAGTGCATGGAGGGGTTGTAGTGGTGCAGTGTGAGGTAAGTGTTAGTGCATGGAGGGGTTGTAGTGGTGCAGTGTGAGGTAAGTGTTAGTGCATGGAGGGGTTGTAGTGGTGCAGTGTGAGGTAAGTGTTAGTGCATGGAGGGGTTGTAGTGGTGCAGTGTGAGGTAAGTGTTAGTGCATGGAGGGGTTGTAGTGGTGCAGTGTGTGGTAAGTGTTAGTGGGTGGAGGGGTTGTAGTGGTGCAGTGTGTGGTAAGTGTTAGTGGGTGGAGGGGTTGTAGTGGTGCAGTGTGTGGTAAGTGTTAGTGCATGGAGGGGTTGTAGTGGTGCAGTGTGTGGTAAGTGTTAGTGGGTGGAGGGGTTGTAGTGGTGCAGTGTGTGGTAAGTGTTAGTGGGTGGAGGGGTTGTAGTGGTGCAGTGTGTGGTAAGTGTTAGTGGGTGGAGGGGTTGTAGTGGTGCAGTGTGTGGTAAGTGTTAGTGCATGGAGGGGTTGTAGAGGTGCAGTGTGAGGTAAGTGTTAGTGCATGGAGGGGTTGTAGTGGTGCAGTGTGTGGTAAGTGTTAGTGGGTGGAGGGGTTGTAGAGGTGCAGTGTGTGGTAAGTGTTAGTGCATGGAGGGGTTGTAGTGGTGCAGTGTGAGGTAAGTGTTAGTGCATGGAGGGGTTGTAGTGGTGCAGTGTGAGGTAAGTGTTAGTGCATGGAGGGGTTGTAGTGGTGCAGTGTGAGGTAAGTGTTAGTGCATGGAGGGGTTGTAGAGGTGCAGTGTGTGGTAAGTGTTAGTGCATGGAGGGGTTGTAGTGGTGCAGTGTGAGGTAAGTGTTAGTGCATGGAGGGGTTGTAGTGGTGCAGTGTGAGGTAAGTGTTAGTGCATGGAGGGGTTGTAGTGGTGCAGTGTGTGGTAAGTGTTAGTGCATGGAGGGGTTGTAGTGGTGCAGTGTGAGGTAAGTGTTAGTGCATGGAGGGGTTGTAGAGGTGCAGTGTGTGGTAAGTGTTAGTGCATGGAGGGGTTGTAGTGGTGCAGTGTGTGGTAAGTGTTAGTGCATGGAGGGGTTGTAGTGGTGCAGTGTGAGGTAAGTGTTAGTGGGTGGAGGGGTTGTAGAGGTGCAGTGTGTGGTAAGTGTTAGTGCATGGAGGGGTTGTAGTGGTGCAGTGTGAGGTAAGTGTTAGTGCATGGAGGAGTTGTAGAGGTGCAGTGTGTGGTAAGTGTTAGTGCATGGAGGGGTTGTAGTGGTGCAGTGTGTGGTAAGTGTTAGTGGGTGGAGGGGTTGTAGTGGTGCAGTGTGAGGTAAGTGTTAGTGCATGGAGGGGTTGTAGTGGTGCAGTGTGAGGTAAGTGTTAGTGCATGGAGGGGTTGTAGAGGTGCAGTGTGTGGTAAGTGTTAGTGCATGGAGGGGTTGTAGTGGTGCAGTGTGTGGTAAGTGTTAGTGGGTGGAGGGGTTGTAGTGGTGCAGTGTGTGGTAAGTGTTAGTGCATGGAGGGGTTGTAGTGGTGCAGTGTGTGGTAAGTGTTAGTGGGTGGAGGGGTTGTAGTGGTGCAGTGTGTGGTAAGTGTTAGTGCATGGAGGGGTTGTAGTGGTGCAGTGTGTGGTAAGTGTTAGTGCATGGAGGGGTTGTAGTGGTGCAGTGTGTGGTAAGTGTTAGTGCATGGAGGGGTTGTAGTGGTGCAGTGTGTGGTAAGTGTTAGTGCATGGAGGGGTTGTAGAGGTGCAGTGTGTGGTAAGTATTAGTGCATGGAGGGGTTGTAGTGGTGCAGTGTGTGGTAAGTGTTAGTGCATGGAGGGGTTGTAGTGGTGCAGTGTGAGGTAAGTGTTAGTGCATGGAGGGGTTGTAGTGGTGCAGTGTGAGGTAAGTGTTAGTGCATGGAGGGGTTGTAGAGGTGCAGTGTGAGGTAAGTGTTAGTGCATGGAGGGGTTGTAGTGGTGCAGTGTGTGGTAAGTGTTAGTGCATGGAGGGGTTGTAGTGGTGCAGTGTGTGGTAAGTGTTAGTGCATGGAGGGGTTGTAGTGGTGCAGTGTGTGGTAAGTGTTAGTGCATGGAGGGGTTGTAGTGGTGCAGTGTGAGGTAAGTGTTAGTGCATGGAGGGGTTGTAGAGGTGCAGTGTGAGGTAAGTGTTAGTGCATGGAGGGGTTGTAGAGGTGCAGTGTGTGGTAAGTGTTAGTGCATGGAGGGGTTGTAGTGGCGCAGTGTGAGGTAAGTGTTAGTGCATGGAGGGGTTGTAGTGGTGCAGTGTGTGGTAAGTGTTAGTGCATGGAGGGGTTGTAGTGGTGCAGTGTGAGGTAAGTGTTAGTGCATGGAGGGGTTGTAGTGGTGCAGTGTGTGGTAAGTGTTAGTGCATGGAGGGGTTGTAGAGGTGCAGTGTGAGGTAAGTGTTAGTGGGTGGAGGGGTTGTAGTGGTGCAGTGTGAGGTAAGTGTTAGTGCATGGAGGGGTTGTAGTGGTGCAGTGTGAGGTAAGTGTTAGTGGGTGGAGGGGTTGTAGTGGTGCAGTGTGAGGTAAGTGTTAGTGGGTGGAGGGGTTGTAGTGGTGCAGTGTGTGGTAAGTGTTAGTGGGTGGAGGGGTTGTAGTGGTGCAGTGTGAGGTAAGTGTTAGTGGGTGGAGTGGTTGTAGTGGTGCAGTGTGTGGTAAGTGTTAGTGCATGGAGGGGTTGTAGTGGTGCAGTGTGTGGTAAGTGTTAGTGCATGGAGGGGTTGTAGTGGTGCAGTGTGTGGTAAGTGTTAGTGCATGGAGGGGTTGTAGTGGTGCAGTGTGTGGTAAGTGTTAGTGCATGGAGGGGTTGTAGTGGTGCAGTGTGTGGTAAGTGTTAGTGCATGGAGGGGTTGTAGTGGTGCAGTGTGTGGTAAGTGTTAGTGGGTGGAGGGGTTGTAGAGGTGCAGTGTGTGGTAAGTGTTAGTGGGTGGAGGGGTTGTAGAGGTGCAGTGTGTGGTAAGTGTTAGTGGGTGGAGGGGTTGTAGAGGTGCAGTGTGAGGTAAGTGTTAGTGGGTGGAGGGGTTGTAGTGGTGCAGTGTGAGGTAAGTGTTAGTGCATGGAGGGGTTGTAGTGGTGCAGTGTGTGGTAAGTGTTAGTGCATGGAGGGGTTGTAGTGGTGCAGTGTGTGGTAAGTGTTAGTGGGTGGAGGGGTTGTAGTGGTGCAGTGTGTGGTAAGTGTTAGTGCATGGAGGGGTTGTAGTGGTGCAGTGTGTGGTAAGTGTTAGTGCATGGAGGGGTTGTAGAGGTGCAGTGTGTGGTAAGTGTTAGTGCATGGAGGGGTTGTAGTGGTGCAGTGTGAGGTAAGTGTTAGTGCATGGAGGGGTTGTAGTGGTGCAGTGTGTGGTAAGTGTTAGTGCATGGAGGGGTTGTAGTGGTGCAGTGTGAGGTAAGTGTTAGTGCATGGAGGGGTTGTAGTGGTGCAGTGTGAGGTAAGTGTTAGTGCATGGAGGGGTTGTAGTGGTGCAGTGTGTGGTAAGTGTTAGTGCATGGAGGGGTTGTAGAGGTGCAGTGTGTGGTAAGTGTTAGTGGGTGGAGGGGTTGTAGAGGTGCAGTGTGAGGTAAGTGTTAGTGGGTGGAGGGGTTGTAGTGGTGCAGTGTGTGGTAAGTGTTAGTGCATGGAGGGGTTGTAGTGGTGCAGTGTGTGGTAAGTGTTAGTGGGTGGAGGGGTTGTAGTGGTGCAGTGTGAGGTAAGTGTTAGTGCATGGAGGGGTTGTAGAGGTGCAGTGTGAGGTAAGTGTTAGTGCATGGAGGGGTTGTAGTGGTGCAGTGTGAGGTAAGTGTTAGTGCATGGAGGGGTTGTAGAGGTGCAGTGTGAGGTAAGTGTTAGTGCATGGAGGGGTTGTAGTGGTGCAGTGTGAGGTAAGTGTTAGTGGGTGGAGGGGTTGTAGTGGTGCAGTGTGAGGTAAGTGTTAGTGCATGGAGGGGTTGTAGTGGTGCAGTGTGTGGTAAGTGTTAGTGCATGGAGGGGTTGTAGTGGTGCAGTGTGAGGTAAGTGTTAGTGCATGGAGGGGTTGTAGAGGTGCAGTGTGTGGTAAGTGTTAGTGCATGGAGGGGTTGTAGTGGTGCAGTGTGAGGTAAGTGTTAGTGCATGGAGGGGTTGTAGTGGTGCAGTGTGTGGTAAGTGTTAGTGGGTGGAGGGGTTGTAGTGGTGCAGTGTGAGGTAAGTGTTAGTGCATGGAGGGGTTGTAGAGGTGCAGTGTGAGGTAAGTGTTAGTGCATGGAGGGGTTGTAGTGGTGCAGTGTGAGGTAAGTGTTAGTGCATGGAGGGGTTGTAGAGGTGCAGTGTGAGGTAAGTGTTAGTGCATGGAGGGGTTGTAGTGGTGCAGTGTGAGGTAAGTGTTAGTGGGTGGAGGGGTTGTAGTGGTGCAGTGTGAGGTAAGTGTTAGTGCATGGAGGGGTTGTAGTGGTGCAGTGTGTGGTAAGTGTTAGTGCATGGAGGGGTTGTAGTGGTGCAGTGTGAGGTAAGTGTTAGTGCATGGAGGGGTTGTAGAGGTGCAGTGTGTGGTAAGTGTTAGTGCATGGAGGGGTTGTAGTGGTGCAGTGTGAGGTAAGTGTTAGTGCATGGAGGGGTTGTAGTGGTGCAGTGTGAGGTAAGTGTTAGTGCATGGAGGGGTTGTAGTGGTGCAGTGTGAGGTAAGTGTTAGTGCATGGAGGGGTTGTAGTGGTGCAGTGTGTGGTAAGTGTTAGTGCATGGAGGGGTTGTAGTGGTGCAGTGTGTGGTAAGTGTTAGTGCATGGAGGGGTTGTAGTGGTGCAGTGTGAGGTAAGTGTTAGTGCATGGAGGGGTTGTAGTGGTGCAGTGTGAGGTAAGTGTTAGTGGGTGGAGGGGTTGTAGTGGTGCAGTGTGTGGTAAGTGTTAGTGCATGGAGGGGTTGTAGTGGTGCAGTGTGAGGTAAGTGTTAGTGGGTGGAGGGGTTGTAGTGGTGCAGTGTGTGGTAAGTGTTAGTGCATGGAGGGGTTGTAGTAGTGCAGTGTGTGGTAAGTGTTAGTGGGTGGAGGGGTTGTAGTGGTGCAGTGTGTGGTAAGTGTTAGTGCATGGAGGGGTTGTAGTGGTGCAGTGTGTGGTAAGTGTTAGTGGGTGGAGGGGTTGTAGTGGTGCAGTGTGTGGTAAGTGTTAGTGCATGGAGGGGTTGTAGTGGTGCAGTGTGTGGTAAGTGTTAGTGCATGGAGGGGTTGTAGTGGTGCAGTGTGTGGTAAGTGTTAGTGCATGGAGGGGTTGTAGTGGTGCAGTGTGTGGTAAGTGTTAGTGCATGGAGGGGTTGTAGAGGTGCAGTGTGTGGTAAGTGTTAGTGCATGGAGGGGTTGTAGAGGTGCAGTGTGTGGTAAGTGTTAGTGCATGGAGGGGTTGTAGTGGTGCAGTGTGAGGTAAGTGTTAGTGGGTGGAGGGGTTGTAGTGGTGCAGTGTGTGGTAAGTGTTAGTGCATGGAGGGGTTGTAGTGGTGCAGTGTGTGGTAAGTGTTAGTGCATGGAGGGGTTGTAGTGGTGCAGTGTGTGGTAAGTGTTAGTGCATGGAGGGGTTGTAGTGGTGCAGTGTGTGGTAAGTGTTAGTGGGTGGAGGGGTTGTAGTGGTGCAGTGTGTGGTAAGTGTTAGTGGGTGGAGGGGTTGTAGAGGTGCAGTGTGTGGTAAGTGTTAGTGCATGGAGGGGTTGTAGTGGTGCAGTGTGTGGTAAGTGTTAGTGGGTGGAGGGGTTGTAGTGGTGCAGTGTGTGGTAAGTGTTAGTGGGTGGAGGGGTTGTAGAGGTGCAGTGTGTGGTAAGTGTTAGTGCATGGAGGGGTTGTAGTGGTGCAGTGTGTGGTAAGTGTTAGTGGGTGGAGGGGTTGTAGTGGTGCAGTGTGTGGTAAGTGTTAGTGCATGGAGGGGTTGTAGTGGTGCAGTGTGTGGTAAGTGTTAGTGCATGGAGGGGTTGTAGTGGTGCAGTGTGAGGTAAGTGTTAGTGCATGGAGGGGTTGTAGAGGTGCAGTGTGAGGTAAGTGTTAGTGCATGGAGGGGTTGTAGTGGTGCAGTGTGAGGTAAGTGTTAGTGCATGGAGGGGTTGTAGTGGTGCAGTGTGAGGTAAGTGTTAGTGCATGGAGGGGTTGTAGTGGTGCAGTGTGTGGTAAGTGTTAGTGCATGGAGGGGTTGTAGTGGTGCAGTGTGAGGTAAGTGTTAGTGCATGGAGGGGTTGTAGTGGTGCAGTGTGAGGTAAGTGTTAGTGCATGGAGGGGTTGTAGTGGTGCAGTGTGAGGTAAGTGTTAGTGGGTGGAGGGGTTGTAGTGGTGCAGTGTGTGGTAAGTGTTAGTGGGTGGAGGGGTTGTAGTGGTGCAGTGTGTGGTAAGTGTTAGTGCATGGAGGGGTTGTAGTGGTGCAGTGTGAGGTAAGTGTTAGTGCATGGAGGGGTTGTAGTGGTGCAGTGTGTGGTAAGTGTTAGTGCATGGAGGGGTTGTAGTGGTGCAGTGTGTGGTAAGTGTTAGTGCATGGAGGGGTTGTAGTGGTGCAGTGTGAGGTAAGTGTTAGTGCATGGAGGGGTTGTAGTGGTGCAGTGTGTGGTAAGTGTTAGTGCATGGAGGGGTTGTAGTGGTGCAGTGTGAGGTAAGTGTTAGTGCATGGAGGGGTTGTAGTGGTGCAGTGTGTGGTAAGTGTTAGTGCATGGAGGGGTTGTAGTGGTGCAGTGTGTGGTAAGTGTTAGTGCATGGAGGGGTTGTAGTGGTGCAGTGTGAGGTAAGTGTTAGTGGGTGGAGGGGTTGTAGTGGTGCAGTGTGAGGTAAGTGTTAGTGCATGGAGGGGTTGTAGTGGTGCAGTGTGTGGTAAGTGTTAGTGCATGGAGGGGTTGTAGTGGTGCAGTGTGAGGTAAGTGTTAGTGGGTGGAGGGGTTGTAGTGGTGCAGTGTGTGGTAAGTGTTAGTGCATGGAGGGGTTGTAGTGGTGCAGTGTGTGGTAAGTGTTAGTGCATGGAGGGGTTGTAGTGGTGCAGTGTGTGGTAAGTGTTAGTGGGTGGAGGGGTTGTAGTGGTGCAGTGTGTGGTAAGTGTTAGTGGGTGGAGGGGTTGTAGTGGTGCAGTGTGTGGTAAGTGTTAGTGCATGGAGGGGTTGTAGTGGTGCAGTGTGAGGTAAGTGTTAGTGCATGGAGGGGTTGTAGAGGTGCAGTGTGAGGTAAGTGTTAGTGCATGGAGGGGTTGTAGTGGTGCAGTGTGTGGTAAGTGTTAGTGCATGGAGGGGTTGTAGTGGTGCAGTGTGAGGTAAGTGTTAGTGCATGGAGGGGTTGTAGTGGTGCAGTGTGTGGTAAGTGTTAGTGCATGGAGGGGTTGTAGTGGTGCAGTGTGAGGTAAGTGTTAGTGCATGGAGGGGTTGTAGTGGTGCAGTGTGAGGTAAGTGTTAGTGCATGGAGGGGTTGTAGTGGTGCAGTGTGAGGTAAGTGTTAGTGGGTGGAGGGGTTGTACCTTACATACAAAAAGGGCTTAACTAAAAACAACACTCTTTCTGCACATATGGCCACAGGCATTCACAATTTTCATTCCCTCCATCCAAGCTTTACTTCCAACCCTTCCACATATGTTTCCAATTAATAATATCCTATTCCCTCTTCCAATCTACATCAGACACTCATACACATCACTCCAGACCTTTTCCATCTCTCTTCCCTTTCTACTAAACAACATTCTCACATTAACAGGTGCATACACACAGACACACACACACACACACACACACACACACACACACACACACACACACATAGACACAAGCATATTTCAGTAGTCCAACCTTCCATCCATGTGCCTCTATGCTTTCCCATACCCTGGAAAACATTAGGAATACACACCCTTCCTTTACCCTACCCTTGCTTTTGTCATCTACTTCACACCACATTATTTTTTAATTTTGTCGGAAAAACAATGAGAATTGTGTTATCCAAGTCATTAGTGATTACCTAATAGATTAAATATAATCTTTAGGAAATATGTTTCAGCATCAAATATGTGATGAAATGTGATCCTAGCCTTCCTTTGTATTGTAAAGCCGGACATCAGATACCTTGCAGAAGAGTGACAGCATGTTGTACAGCTTGTCTTCCTTCTCCAGCTCTGAAAGTGGATGTGGTGGGATGGAGTACTCGCTGAACACCTTCTTGAGGTGCATCAGGCCAAGGGCAAGGTGTTGGTGAGCAGCCGAGGGGTTGGTGGGGTCCAGGCCCTCTAACACTCCACCCACTTGGGACCCTGAACCCCACCACTTGCGCATCACATTCATCCTTTTCTGTGGAACATTGTTCATCCATCATACACAACTATATACTAGCAATATATATGTATATATTGAAAAAAACAATATATAGTTATATGAATATATTGAATACACCCAACATACTTTCAAAATATTCCCATTTTGGAAATCTAAACAACTTACAACAAAATATACAACAGTTGCTTTATAAGTGTCAAAAAACTACAAACTACATTAATTAATCAGTGAAAATGACTTAGTGAAAACGATGCAATGTACTCTTGTTAAAGAAGGTAATAATGTGGCAGTTGGTTTAGTTAGACAATGCCCTTGAAATGCTTCAGCAGTAAGGAGATTTAAAGTGGCAATTAACAAACTGTCTAATGTGGAGTTAGATATAATTCACAAATCTTTGTATATCAAAAGATCATCTTGTCACTTTGGTTTACATTAAAAAATATTCTTAGAATAACTGAGCTTAGTTTTCCTTGAAAAATCACTTTTTAATGGTACATTGCCATTGTCTCAAGTCAGTTCCTTACCAATACAATTGAAGTTTGGATTTGAACAAAACGCAAAATTATACCATAAAAAACTATTATTGAAAAGGGATCTCGTCCAAAGCCTTGCCATGCTTACCCAAAACACATCAATACTTTGTTATGCCATGTTTTTTTTCCCCCCAAGGTAAAAATTGCCACAAAAAAATCAGATTAATTCAAAACCATCAATATTAATAAGAGAAAAATTGCTTTAAGTAATCCTAAGCAAACCTACTTACACCTAACCTAACCTAATCTAACCCAAGCAAACATAATTAACTAACCTAATCGAAGCAAACCTAATTAAATGGCCACAAGAAGCAAATACAACGTAATTGTATGTCACAGTACAGGTGAGTGTGTGATGAAGGTCAATGATAGTGACCCAAAATGTGTGCGTTACGCCCACGGCAATATCTGCATGCCCATCCTCTGCCTGGTGACGCCCCCACACATCCACAGTGGTGGTGAGTGCTGGCCTTAGCTTGCCTTACCTTATGGCATCAAAGTGTGCAGGGATAAGTAGACGCGCGTTCAAGGTTCACATGTTCCAAGTGATGACTGCAATCGCTGCACCAAGTGTCAGATTTGTTGTTCACTTGTTGACAAGGAAGACGGGAGTAACGGGACCTACGCAGCGTAACAGGTCACAAGAAGAAGAAGACCAACTCCACATTCCACCTGCCCCGCCCACCGTGTAGAACTACGCAGCCACCTCCGGGAATATTACCACATTCCACCTGCCCTGCCCTGCCCTGCTCCACTCCACCCTGCTCGCGGCGGCAGTTCAGTCAGGGAAACTAGGTATCAATACAGGTAAGGGTAATAGTGATAAAAGACGGGGTAAAGAGAGGGAGGTACATGAACTTTGTGTCTTCTATACAAACAGTAGAAATGTTATAAATAAGAACATAAGAATATAAGGAGAATAAATTAGATAAATAAGATAGACACACTTAGAGGTATCGCATGTGTAGAAGAGTTAGATATTATAGGTATTACAGAAACTTGGTTAGATATTGCAGGTAAACATTTCTTACCTGAAGTACGAATAGACTTACCAATAAGATCCACGGGATTTACTACTGATCTACATAGATCCTATTGCCCGCCTCCATATTCATCTGTGGGTAAATTTTTTTCTTCTTCACAAGGATAGGAAAAGGCAGGAGGTTGAGATAGGAGCGAGATTAGATGTTAGTAATTATCATGAAATTAGATTCAAGATTAATGCAAAGCGAAATGACTTAAGAATGATAAGAAAGAAAAACGAAGCTTGGGAGAAAATTGCACCACTATATAATGCTGTTCCTTTTGTAGCTTCCTTATATTCTTATCAAACTAGAAAAATGTACATTTAATAAAGAAATAGGCAGAAATTGGTTTACAAATAGAGTGGTAGATGATTGGAACAGACTCAGTCAGCAGGTAGTTAGTGCAAAGACAATAGGGAGTTTTAAGAGAAGACTACACGACTTCATGGATGGGGATGGGAGGTGGGTGTAGGTAATAAGGGGGATTAGGATTGACAGGAACTATCTAGTGCACGCCTCGGGGCCTTTTGTAGCTTCCTTATATTCTTATGTTCTTATGTAATGCTGTTGGTCCAGGCCCTCCAAGATCTGCCCAGCAACTGAAACGGATGTTGGAACATCAAAAAAACAAGTAAGTAGATTTTCAATGTTGCAGTATTATTACCATTATTACTACCATTAAGTAGGTTTTAAAATAACTTGCTAGAAACATCATCATTCTTTTCAAAAGCATTATATTGCTAACACTATTATTAAGCACTTATTTAACATTTGAACCAGAATACATATATATGTAGGTACGTATGTACATGTACCCACACATATACATACAAGTCAGTATATTATATAGTATTTATGTACTTTTATTTCAGAGCCAAGAAGAAAAATGCTGAGGACAAGAGGGAGAGGATGAAAACAGGTGGAGGATCACCTCCAAAACCTGAAGATCCAACATCGTCTAAAGTATTTGCTCTTATGGGCAATGAGCTAGAGTCAAACAATAATATATATGACTCTGATGCAATATCAAATAAGTATGTCAATTTTTTTTTCGTTCTAGATGATACATTTGCTAAATGTATATCATGTAGGGAGAGACAAAAATACAACATTTAAAAACAATTCTGTACTGGCCTCCTGGCTAGTACAGTGGTAGCGCGTTGGCCTTGCATTTGCTTGGTCGGCAGATCGAGTCTCCGCTCGAGCTTGTGATGCTTACGAGTAAGCTGTTTACTGGGGAGGAACTGCTGTGGTCGGGCACCACAGTGGGGTGTTAGGCTTGCCTGGCTGATGTTCTGGAGAGCATCTTCATTGATGGATATCAAAACTGAGACTCATGCAACATTTTTTTACCTTTAAAAACACTACTCCCAACATAAAAAAAATTCACAGCACCCTTAACAGTTTACTTTCCATTCCATACATTATAAACACATCTTCCACATCCTCAACTGTATCAATTGCCTTCTCTAAATCCATAAATGCCTAAAAGAATTTTTTCACTCTTGTTACAAACTTTAGCATAGCTACAGTATGGCAGTTTGTTTCTTTACAGGGACTTTAAGCAGCAGCTCCATGCCGGTGAATGAGGATGATGACACATGCATGTAAGAGGTCATACATCTGGAGTCCTTTGTAAGTGGACCAGAAACCTCCTTTGCCCAACAAACACCGATGTTACCTCCACCAGCAACACCCTCACCATCCCTCCCTCCAACAGCTACAGAGGCTCAACATGTCAAAAGGTTATGTGGCACAGAAAAGTCTACTCCAAGAAAAAGAATACAAAACAAAACATTTTCTTCTACTACAGATATGTGCTTAGAACAAAACATGAAGTATAGAGCAAAAGAACATGAAACAGAGATGGGCCTCAAAGAATGCGAGAGATTATATGAATATGAAAATCCAGTGCATAAAAAAAAAAATGGAATTGCAGCAGATGTATAAAGAAATAGGAAGGAATAGAAATGAGGCTGCATTAGCATTGGTCAAGGCAGCTAATGCTGCTGTTGATTTTTTTGAAGGAGTTAGTGGTAGTCCAGTATAACTTGAAATGTAGCTAGTTGTAATGTATGTTTAGGAAACTATAGGGGTCCAAGTTGTAAGAATTTATTTATTCTATTTTACCAGATGTATTATATTTTTAAAGGAGAAAGATTATTTTGCACAAAGGATGTGTAATATGGAAAATATTTACTATAAACACCAAAACATCTTGCAAAGGATTTATATTATTCCTTCAACTATGATTTAAAAAAGTATGTGTATAATTCCTTCAACTTCAACACATTTAACATCTGTGATGAATAGTGTGTGTGCGCTGTGTGTAAAAAGTCAACCTTGTATGTGGCTTTGTCATCAAAAGTTATTTCTTATGTACGTACTGTTGTCTTTGCACATTCCCACAACCTCTCAAATTTACAGCGTCATCTTCAGGGGCATCCTGGGGCACGAGAACATCTTCATCCATATTTTCTTCCCCATCAGGGAGTGGAACTCTGCTCGAGTGCTAAGTTATAGAGCACTGCTGCTGCAACAATGATTACCTTTGTATTCTCCAGGTTGACTCATTGTTTCTTTCAAACATGAGAAACTCTTCTTTAGTAAACCGAATGCTCCTTCTACAGAATTTCTGGTTGTTACATGGCACCTATTATACCAAACCTCTTGTGGGGTTTGAGGATTCCCAAGAGGTGTAAATAGGTATGCTGTGCAAGGATATCCAGCATCTCCTAGAAGACAGCATCGATGCATGCCATTCTCCATCTCCATGCAAAGGATGTTGTTCCAGAAGATGCAGCTGTCATGTGCACTACTTGGCAACAATATTGTAAAATTGAAGCTGGGGACCACATACTGCTTGTACATTGAGGGAAAATGTTGCCTTCACTGTCCTCGTCACCACTCCCACCGCATGGCACTCCTTCACTCATTGTCGTCTCTCCACCTCCGCAGACCAACAATAACTGACATCTTAGGTGGCTCTCAAGACCCTGGCCTGGCCTTCAAAGTACTCAAACACACCAGGACCTTCCTCCAAAGGACAGGTCAACTCAACAGGATCTGATCCACTCATTCATCTGCAACCCGCACTTTTGGGGCACTAGAGGCTGTGGCACCACAGCCTGCACGGCCCCATCAAATTCCCAAGAAGAAGAAGAAGAAGAAAATGTTGCCTTCCTATTTCTAAATAATTCAGTATTGTTGCCTCCAGGTTTTTCTATTAATAGGCTATATGTGTGCAGTTTATGCATCTGATTATCCCAGGCATATGACCTTTGTTGTTAAAATCCTGCATGACATTTAGGCTTTCACCATGCGCCGACACCTTAACAACTTTTGGCCTCATTGAAGCAATTGCTAAGCAGCTTCAGTGGTCCAGGACTGCCTAGTTGTTGTTCTTACATAATTCTGAGGCATTATCTCCTACAAATAAGAAAAAGAGTGGACTGTGAAGTTTTCAGTAGTTGATCAGCCCAGTTATGGCCAGAAATGAAGTCTCACAATGTAACCATACTGTTCCCACTCTAAAAAGACAGTAGGCCTATATAAGGTTGCAAGAAAAAGCTGTGATAGTGTACGAGTGGCCAATTAATTATTAAAAAGCATCATTGGTTTGGCAAGTAGCCTAACACATTTTCCTGATGGTGACAGTCTGTGGTTTTGGTGTGGACTTCAGTTTCAGGCCATAATTAAAGAGACTAACAATTACTTCACTGGCTTTCAATGCACGAAAAACAGCTAAGGAAAAGTTGGCAATTTTATAATGCCAAAACACAAACGAAAAAACACTGACATTGTCAGGGAAGACTGTAGGGTACACTGGTGTAAGCTTACCTGGTTCTTACCTGGTTGGGCTCCCTCGGAGGGAACCGCACAGTGGCTAGCACGCCAGTCTTTTGTGATAGAAAACAACAGTAATCCCAGACAAAAAGATCAGACTGGAAAGTGTGCTAAAAGCCTGTTTAGAATGATAATAAGTAGATTGAGCTCAGTATTGAAATGAAGTGTCTCTTAGGAACACAGCAAGTCCCTTCTTGAGAGAGTTAAGGTTGGTTGACTGCTATCTCTGGCTATACTTTTGAAATAAGTAATAACATTGCGCAGCAATGCGTGGCTATATCGTAGTAGATCAGAGGATAAAATGGACCAACTGAGGGTAAAATGGTACCCTGGGCCATTTTACCAAAGGCAAAAATGGGCCGTTTTGTCCCAAGGTTTCACTTGGACTTGAACTTGGACTTGGGTTGAGAGTCACCCAGTGTAGACTATGGGTGTAGCCTTTGTATCGGCTTTCTCCCACACACCTGCTGGAAGAAGCAAGAAAAACAGGGGCAAAAAACGAAGTATTTACTGCTTCCTACTTCTGCCAGCATTACATTCATATTTGGTCCCCTATAACTAGGGGGCCGGCTGTCTCTCATTCTTGTCCTCCATGACTTGTCTAAAAACTCTTTCACACTCTCTACACACTACTATTACTCCTCCATTTCGCACTCAACCACATCAGGTACTTCATTTGCCTACTAACACTCCCCTCTCTCATCTCACTCCATTCTTGCACTCCTATCACTTCTACCACTACCTCTAACATCTTACTCCTTGCATACTGACTCATACCTCTCGCATTCCAGCATCAAGTGTTCCACTGTTTCATCCACCCCTTTCTCACACATCATACACCTCTTACATCCATCATTTTTCTACCTGCTAACCCGACTCTTTACTTCTAATGACTTTGTCTGAGCCCTGAAGAGTAAATCCCCACAAAGCTGCCATCATAGAAACTTTCATACCTTGGCTGCAAA
>JAXIVD010004042.1:10000-39385 GCA_036785275.1 Cancer borealis
TGTGTGTGTGTGTGTGTGTGTGTGTGTGTGAGGAAGTGGAATGCCTCCCTGTAAGCATCCGTGAGAACCGTGGGTGGTGATCGGAAGCGGCATTGAATGGAAGGGGAATGGAAAGGAGGCGTGTGTAGGAGCGGCACAGGAACCATTACTCCATGATTCCTAACGCGTCTGATGGAAAGCGAGACGGTGCTGGATGTGGGGGTGGGCGGCTCCTTCTGTGGGCTTGGTGCCTCCCGTGGTTCTCCTGAGGGGGGAATGGCGCAGGAGAAGGCAGAGAGGCAGCGTTGACGTCCACCACAGGCATGTCCGAGTGGGCCCAGCAGTGCCTGTGTGGAGGGGATGGTGGTCACTGGTTAGGGGAAGCAGTGTCCCGCCTACCTATCTGTCACGTTCCCTCTGTGGCGAGGACGCGAACAACAGCAGGCAGACAGGCAGGAGGGAGCCACTAGCCCGCCACTGCCTCTGCCTCCCTCGACACGCTCCCTACCTTCACCCACTGCCATCTGCCTTTCCATCCTCTGGGAGCGGTGGCCGATGTCTCTGCATCTCCCCCACATCTCCCACTACCCTCCGACCTAACACTGTTCACGCCATTAAATAAGAAGAGTAAACATGCCTAACGCTTGACTCCCACGAAGGACGGGATGGTAATTACTTTAACAATAATATTTAGTGACTTGAGGGTGGCAAGAGCACAGCCATCAGAGCGCGGGACCGCTGGGTACCGTGAGAGGTGTTGACGATGTCTCTTTATGCAATCCATTTTTCCCTCTGTACGTAACCTTGGATTGTGTAACGAATTGTATTGATATTCTTCAGTGTATCCTCACCGTTGTCAGCTATAAAGAAGTGTTGGAGGAATCGCAGAAATCCATGTGGGGGGTTGTTATGTTTTGTTAACTAACAGCCCCAGACATGACAGCTCCACCACCACATGTCCCTGTTTATCTTCACTTCCACCCTCGCGATAACACCATCCCGCTCCGTTCCACCTCTCGTAGTTAACATTATTTTCATTCCACAGCATTCTGTTTTCATCAAAAGTAATTTAGAAATATTATAAATGCACTCGGGGGTGAGGGGGAGCCTAGACGAGGGTGGCGGGGTCCGCGGGAGTGTGGTAGCTCGTGCGCGCAGCCTGAACATCTGTCCCTCCCCCACCCCCCGCTCCGCCCCTGTTACCTCGTCCTCCCCTACCCAACCAACCTCCCTGTTTTCCGGTGTTGCCAGGCATGTGGCCGTGAATTATGGGTTAAATTAGAAGTGGAATTTTGATAAACAATTCATATTGCGCTTGAAGTAATTATTGATGTGGTAACGCCGCCCCTGTTCTCAGGATGACGCCACACTCCTGTTTGATGTCCAGGCATGTCGTTGTTATACTGTAGGACGCTCTGCCTTTCTCTCAGTTTCCAGGGTTTTATATTTATATTCATAATACGTCCTGATGTATTTACAGTCTGTGGTATTATGGTATTCCTACCTCTCTTTGTTTTGTATTCAGACGTCAATAACTGTACATACTTTTCCTTGTGTGACTAACGTTCTGACATCTTCCTTCACACCTTGGTGCTTGCTACTCCGCTCTGATGTTCACCTCAGAGTTGGAGGTGTGTTGTCTTAGCAGGAAACTAAAATGAATGAAAATTAGTAATCACCAACCCACAATTGTTTCCGTCCGCCTCCTTCCCCTCACCTACCGCGCCCCCCACCCCCCCGCCTCTGCCCCTCGCTCTCCTCTCTCCCGCCTCGCCCCGGTGTCATGGGGTGAGGGGTGAGGGGGGGAGCAGCTGTCTTCCCACCGCCACATTCAGCTCGCGCCAGTCTCTAGTCACAGTCCGTTGGGGGAAGACACTCCGGTACACGTCCCCGGCCTTCTCCACTCTGCCACGCCGGGACCTCTTCCTAAGTTATTAGTACTTCGCTTTGGACTTCATCGACAAGCCCAGAGGATAATGCGATATCTGAACAAGTCTGTGACGCTGGAAACTACCACCAACGAATAGTGAACACCATTCTCGCATTGCTTACCTATCTGAAAATATACATAGCTATAAAAACTGCCTCCCCAGTGTAAGGGGAGTGAAAGTGGTGCTGTGCTGCCTTCAGTCTGTCTGCGGAGTGTATGGTTGGGTTGTGAGTGGTGTGTCACGGCGGCATCGCCCTGGATGTGAGTGGTAGCAGGCGCGCCGTGATGCCTGCCCTGTGTATCGAGGAGTACGCCGCTGAACCCACTGTCACTTGCTACACAGCGGGACCCATATTTAAGAAGATGAAGGTCCTTAAGAAGTTCAAGAGACGCATGGGACTAGGTTAGCATCTTCTTTCTTTCATACTTAGCTGTAGAGGTTGTGTTATGACTGGCTATTTTGAGCACCGCATCTGCGCCGGGTTGAGGCCCTGTGGGGAGGGAAGGCGGAGGAGTGGTGGGAAGGGGCAGCAATTTGGTGGCGTCTGCGGCACGGGCGACGGCGCTTCACATCCGGTAAGCAGCACTTCCGCTGTGGTCCGCTGGGGAGGCGAAGAGCCGCGGGTGCTGGTGGGAAAGGAGGAGCAGAGGTGGTGTGAGGGTGGGTGGGTGGCGGTGGTGGTGATCTCTCGGGGGCAAGACGACCCTCACAACACATTATAATTCCTTGCTGACTCTAAATGCGATCCCCTTCTACACTCCAGTTAATCCTTAGTCTGTTAAATTCTATGGGATGAGAGTTTCACTTTTGAACCTTCACGAAACTTCAAATCTCTAATCGGTCTTTTGTGTTAGGCCAATTCTCATAATTACCTGCCAGCCGTCCGTTCCCAGACATCATTATGGAAAAGAGGAGGTAAATGTGCGATTATTTTAATGTTATGCTTAATCTATATTTGCCTTGTTATTGATTTATGATCCAATATGATAAGCGAGAGCAGGAATGAAGCGTTAATCGAGTGATCATATTTATAAGTACTGGTTAGGTTTGTTTGGTGACGGCGGAAGTGACTAGAGGCTGTTGTGATTAGCCTCGTCACATAGTAATGATAGGGGCGGGCAGGAGGAAGGGAGGGAAACAAGGACGGCGTGTAAGCTGCCTGTGTTGTTGTGTTGTCCTTGAGTGTTCTTTAAGCCTAAATATAATAGTTACTAAGGACAAAAAAATACGCTTGAAATAAAGTGTGTTTATCGCGATTTTGACCTGATACGAAGACATTATACAATATAGTCTCATTGCTTTATACTGGTCACTAAAACGTTTAAATATTTGGTCACAGTCTACAGCTGGCCCTTTTATCCCTCTCTCCCTCCCTCTTTCCCTACCCGTCACCACTATGGGAGTAGCAGCTGGACTCTCCTTTACCCTCAGGCACGTCGACCCACAACAAAGCTCTTCCCTGCACGACCGAGCCTTTCCTGACCCTTTCTCTCGACCCGGTTTCAGTGTTGGCTTCGTGCCTCGCCAGCTGACCTCTCATGCTGCCTGGGCGTGGGAGTCCTGAGCTGCTGCCTTTGCCTTGCCTCTCACACTCCGTACTACCGATAAAAAAATAATTGAAGCTCTATATTAAACTGGTGTTGCTGATACCTATGACGTGTGTTAATAATAATTTCCATGTGTAGTAATACTGTAAATGTCGAAAGTTTTATTTTTTGTTCTCCCGTTGTGAAAGGGAAAGGCAGGAGTCTTGTGTTTCTTGATAGTCAAGAGTGTTAGGTCATCAGGAGTGAGAGTGGTGGTGTATATTTCGTTATTTTTTATTGTGGTTTTAGCTTCTGTTATGATTGACTGACTGACTTGTGCAAGTAGCAAACAGGTAACCTTGGAGGGTGTTATGGCTGGGGGAGGGGGAGGGGGACTGGTAATGGTGCTGCGGCCTTCACTCATACAATTGGCTGTGTATTGAGAGAGAGAGAGAGAGAGAGAGAATATTGTAATTGTGCGTGCGTTTATCTGTTTTCCTAACCACTACCTTCTTTTACAGCGGGTCGGCAGTCAGGAACGTCCAACCTTCCGCCGCTGACCTTCCATCCTGTTTGCGGAGAGAACGTTCGCATCGCCAACGACGGGAGGGTCGCGCGTCGGACGGAGAGCTTCTGTAAAGGCATAGCCTTCTCCGCCCGTCCCATCAGGGTCGGCGAGAGGGTGTGTATTCGGCTCCTGGAGGTTAACAGCAACTGGTCTGGCGTCATCCGGTTTGGCTTCACGTCGCAGGACCCAGCCGGCCTACGTGACGCCTTGCCCAAGTACGCCTGTCCAGACCTGACTAACAAGCCAGGTTACTGGGCCAAGGCTCTCAGTGAACGGTTCGCTGAACAGGGCATCATCCTCTTCTACTATGCAGACTCCTCAGGCGATGTCCACTTCGGCATCAATGGTGAGGAGCGCGGAGTGTTCTTCAGCGGCGTGGACACCCGCTCCCAGCTGTGGGGGCTCTTCGACGTGTATGGTAACAGCACGGCGATTGAGTTCCTGGACCCGGAGTCGCAGCTCAACAACCGCGTCAGGATAGTAAATGACCTGAGCCCCGGATCCTCCACAGCCAGCTCCAGGGTCGTGCCTCAAGCCGCGCTGCCTCCACAGCCACAACCACAGCCTCAGCCTCAACCACAGCCTCCCGCCAGGCCTGATGCAGGCGTGGAGAGGCTGCAGCCTTCCATGGCTCAGTTGGCACTCACACCCACGCCACGCTCACCCGATGCACTCCCGCTGCGGCACTATGCTCACACGGCCTTCACCCCGCTGCCCTTCCACCGTGTTCGGGGCCGCAATGTTCGACTGAACAATGACCGCACCGTCGCGGCCCGCACGGAAACAGAGTACTCCCACGGATACGTGTTCACCGCGCGGCCGCTGCGGCCTGGCGAGCGTCTGGTGGTGCAGGTGCTGCACGTGGAGGCCATGTATGTTGGTGCCCTGGCCTTCGGGCTCACTTCCGCCAATCCTGCCGGCCTTGAACCCTCCGACTTACCTGAGGACTGTGACCTGCTGCTGGACCGACCCGAGTACTGGGTGGTGAGCAAGGACGTGGCAGCCTCCCCGCAGCCTGCTGACGAGCTGGCCTTCGCCCTCTCCCACCACGGCGAGGTGACGTTCTCTCGTAATGGCGCCGCGCCTCAGGTGTTCATGCACGTGGACCACACGCTGCAGCTGTGGGCCTTCTTCGATGTGTATGGCAACACCAGCAAGATCAGGAGCTTGGGCGTGACGCACGAGCCAGCACCACCACAACAGCCAGGTGAGTCCCCTACCCTCTCCTCATTCCAGGGTTCCAGCTGCCTCCAGGCACTTGGAACTCCGTTGTGCAATTGTAACATTACCACTCAACGATCAATAGGAGTCACAAAGTACTAGTATAGGTTTGCTGATATTACTGTTCTTACCTTGATGTAACCTTGCTCATGACAGACGGACTGTAGTCTCTAATCTTACTTTAATTTTGTGTTACAGCCTCCAGCTCTCCCCCGAGGCGACCAGAACCCGTGGGTCGACCTGCACACCCACAGCTGTCCCGGGCGTCCCCCCTGGTTGTCAGTCTCCCGCCCAGTCCACCCTCTCCGCCCACCACCCACACCCACTCCGCTTCTACACCACCTCCCCTGCCAGCGCCGCGGGAGCCCATCAGCGGCCACGGCACCATGTCCTCGGTGTACAGTGGTGCCTACATGGAGCCCGTGTCCGCCTCCTCCACACTCACCTCGAGGGGCGACCTGCCTCCAGGCCCCGCCCTGCACGAGTGTACGGTGTGTTACGAGAAGCCAGTGGACTCTGTGCTGTACATGTGTGGACACATGTGTATGTGTTACGAGTGTGCGCTGCAGCAGTGGCGGGGGCGTGGTGGGGGGCAGTGCCCCATCTGTCGCGCTGTTATCCGGGATGTGATTCGCACCTACCGGTCATGACGGGGCCCGCGCTACCCCTCCTGCCCCGTGCCCCGCCCACCCTCGCCCCTGGCCCAGCAGACCTCGGGCGGGGGGTTCAGTGTGGCCAACCCGTGATACCTGCTCATACCAAAGGTGGATTACAGTGCCGAGCCTGGCGCCGGCCAGGGCCACGTTGTCTAGTCCCGCCCTGCCGCGCATACCCTGTATGTGCCGCGCCCGTGTGTGTGTGTGTGTGTGTGTCCATGTATGTGTGTTTGTGTGTGTGTGTGCGCGTGCGGTGTGCCGCCGCACTTACCTCTGGTCTAAGTCAGCTGTGGTAGTGTGTACATAGTGTGGCCGTGGGAGCAGTCACGCCCCCGCCCACGGCCCTCCTCGCCCCCCTTTGTACATAGCTCGCAGTAACTTATGGGCTCTGCGCCCCCCTTTGTATGCCCTGTCATTATTTTATACTTGGATCATATGTGAATAAATGTTTTTATATTTCCATCATTGCATTGGTCATTGCTGTGTGGAGAGTGAACTGGTGTCTCATCAACATCATCACCTTTTAGGTAAACCGACAATAAATATTTTAAAGTAATTAGTGTGTATGTTGATCCTGAGGTGAAGTGCAGGTGAGGTTGTATCCTCCTTGTACTCGCCTTTCCTCATCACTTATCTACTTGCTGTTAACCTATTGTGTTGTGTTGTGTTGGAATGGCGCCTCGTGACCCTGTTGTTGTCACGCCAAGTTACATCAATCCATCCATCCATCAATCGCCTGTTGGTCATCTGTTACATAATTTTCATTTTACTACCACTTCGTCAACAATTACTCTGTTGTTAACTTGCTGCTTTACTGTACTGTGTCGCCTCATAACGTAACTCAGTGTTGCAATTCCTATGTGTTGTGTCACTGAACCGATGCTGCTGTATACTGTAAGTGTGGCGTGAACATATGGTAAGGGAAGGGGAGGTGAAGCAGTACTTATAGTGTAGCAGACGAGGGGTGTAAAGAGGTGATCAGCAGAAGAGTAGGAAGTGACGTGTGGCTGAAGCCTTATGAACGTCCGTCACAGTTTAACATTAGAATAATTTCTTAACATTACCTTATTGCTGTTTGATGCTTACTTTTTATCGGCATGAACTCACTCCCTCCCACTTTTTTGCTGTGTTGTGTGTGCCTCGTCATGCAGGATGTAACTCAGCATGGAGAGGCAAGATAGACCCTGGAGGCGCCTTTCTGTGAGTGAGGCAAGCAAGCAACTCTGATTCTGCACGAGAGCAAATACGATGCACGGTGTGAGGGAAGTATGTTTGTAGCAGCGCGATTATTTGTGTCCCTATTCACTTTTGTTTTCTATTTTATATCCTAACTTCTCTAAATTTAATTACATACTATAGCCAAGTATTGTGTCAGGATTCAGGAAGTGTGTGTTTACGTGGTGATATGGATGGTATATGTGTGTGTATTAAGGTTCATGTGACGGTGTTTTAGTTAGGAAGGGAATGAATGCGAAGTAAATTTTGTTTTGATTTAAGTCAAAGTTCTGATTCACTTCACTAGTCTAAGTGTCGTTACATTTTCTTTGGAAACTATCTAGCAAAGGACAGATGATAGTAATTATAATGATTAAATTGTCCCAAGAAGGCAAATACCATATACGTACAAATTATGTCCGCATCAGAATATAATAATAGCTTAACAACAACAGCACTACAAGTAATGATAATGGAAGTAGTAGAAGGTTAATGATTCAAATGGAAGAAATATAAATGAAATGTTTTTGCTAGGCTCTCCAACAGTGAAATTCTACTACCGAGTCACTACCCTTGAGCAATGGTTAGGGTGAGGGTGCTCCCCAGCCCTCCTTCCTCCCCTGTGGACCCAGCACGCCCCGCGGCACTCTGGCCTGGCGTGCCCGAAGCCAACTCACCGGAAAGAGCTGCCTCGGGACACTAGTGGAGCTGCTACTACCTTTAACTTGCTGTTCTTCCTTTGGTTGTCATGCTGATGGTGTACTGATAAGCTTACAGACGCTGCGTGTACGAGTAAACTAACCAATAGGCTACACGTCAACGGAACAGTGATCATGAGGTTATAATTTGTATTAGATAGCTGTCACATTTGTCATATTAACACCACACAGTAAAGTGGTCGTTAATGTAAGCATGTCATTCTGTGGTGCGACAGCTGTGGTGGCGGCAGGTCGTGAGTGCAAGTATCATGTTTGCACGCACGCATACACACACACACGCACGCAATCACGCACGCACGAACCCACACCTTGCCGCAACCTTTAGTGAGGTGGTTGGTGGCCATGAAACGGATGGAAAGGTAGACACACACAAGAGGAGGTGAGTGACCCTGAGGAAGACTGCACCGCTGCACCCCCGCGAGGCTGCTGCCGAGGCCTGCATCAAGGCAAGGCGGAAGGAAGGAAAGCAGAAAGGAAGGAAGGAAGAAAAGAAGGAAGGAAGGTTTAGAGACGTCCTGTCTGATTATTATTTAGACAAAAATAGTGTAACCTATATTTATTTTCATATTACTGTAATCTTTTTTTCTGTCAAGTGCCATATGGCCTTTGTTGCCTGGCACATTTCCTTCTCCACATTACAATTACAATTTTTCTGTCAAGAAACTAACTACCTCCCTCACTCATCCTTATAATCCGGTCGTTACAGTAGGAAACGATGAAATGAAACAATTAATAAGACACTTACAGGATCAAGTAGAGTTAATAAACACTTAGAGAATGTAGGAATGTTTCATATTTATACTCGTGAGTGTTTTTCACTGATCATTATTAGAGAGAGAGAGAGAGAGAGAGAGAGAGAGAGAGAGAGAGAGAGAGAGAGAGAGAGAGAGAGAGAGAGAGAGAGAGAGAGAGAGAGAGAGAGAGAGAGAGAGAGAGAGAGAGAGAGAGAGAGAGAGAGAGAGAGAGAGAGAGAGAGAGAGAGAGAGAGAGAGAGAGAGAGAGAGAGAGAAGAGAGAGAGAGAGATAAGTATACAAAGGAAAAAGATAAAAATATAATAGTATCCCATTTAGCAGTACCATTTTCTTTTGATTACAGAAGCAAAAATATCTTATGGGTATTAATTAATACAGAACAAATATATTACCAAACAAATACAAATAAATAAATCTATGGTATTTTAAGTAAAGAAAATACAAATATCAAGAAAAATAATACATAAATAGAGAAAATAGTGAAGATGTGGATAAGGTTCTACGTTCCCGCTGCTTGTTTACTTCCTTTCCACGATCGGCCGCTAACATGGTAAGGACGGTGACTGTCTCCCTTGTATATCATCCATTTATACCGCCATCGTATACCCTATCCTTATGTTACAGTGTTATATGTGTTCCTTAGTGACCCGGGAAGGTATTGTGTTAGTGTAATAAGGCTGATGGAGGATAAATGTGGCAGATAAATAGTGATAAATATGAGCATGGCTGTCACGGGGTAGTTTGTTTAGATCGTGTGAGGTGAGGAGAATGTAGTTATTTGTTTGTATTTAGTTGTTTTGACTATGCTTACTTGTTATGTGGTGTATTATAAGTTATTATTGGTGTGTACGTGAACTTACGTATTTTATCTGTGGTCATATGTTTACCTGTGTGTGTGTGTGTTTTTGTCCGTGTGTGTGTGTGTGTGTGTGTTTTAGTTATCAATTCCACATTATCTTTATCAAATGTTATTATTAGACATTCAATTCAGTTTAAGTCTTACTCTTGGTGGTGGTGGAGTACATTGTTTGTTTGATTAATGTTTCTTTCTACTTGGTAAACACACGTGTACTAAATATTGTGGATGAGGCTGAACACATTCATTCATTAGGGTAAAACTTTCTCTTTGCTTGTCTAGTTTTTCATTTTTTATATCTATTGAAGACCAAAGATGCAGTTTGTGTTAATTATTGAATTGCTATGAAAGTGATCAATTAATTTTTGGTGTTTGCAGTAAAGTTATTCCATCTACGTTATTAATATTGTGATATTTAATTACTAAAGTCACACCTACCTTACCTCACTCATTTTACCGGACATATTATTCATTCACTAGGGTCAAACTTCCTCTTTGTTTATTTTATTATTTTATTTCTATTGAAGACCAAGATGCAGTTTGTGTTAATAGTGATAATATTTAACAGTAAAACTACATAACTAACTACTGCTGGTACGATATTGATATAAATATAAAGTAGTACATACTATACATAATATACGCAACACATCTGTCAAGGTTTCAGGCGGTGCTCACCATTATAAGCAAATCTAGACCATATATGATAATCAGGAAAAGAAATTAGAGTGGAGGAGGAGGCCCACAAGGTTTATTCATGGCTGGGGCAAGTTGATGCTTACTTTTGGGAGTTACTTGGTATAGGAAGGTGGGGCTTAATGGAGACTTGCAAGGGTTTGGTGTTGAAGTGTGGGGTGAGGCAACGCACCCCTCGATGTATGTCCCCGATGATTGATTTTACATAATGTTAATGGTTGTCTCTCCCTTTATCATTATTATTTTCGTGTCCATCCTTTATTTGGTGTTAGTTTGTCTCCTTTGTTCTGTATCATTATTATTCTAGTGACCATCTTCTATTTTGTGTTAATTGTTGTCTTCTCTTTTGTAGTCCACACACAGGAAGAAGACCAGGAAGCTGCGAGGCCATGTGAGCCATGGACACGGCCGCGTTGGTGAGTGTCTGTCTTTTGGGTGTTACTGTGTGTGTGTCTGTGATCACGCTACACTTGGTGCTATGCTTCATTATTCATTAGGGATGCCTTGCCTTGGGTGGGATTGTTATTCATGTCAAGGCACGGTTGTAGGCTGCATACACGTAATATTCATACAACTTAATTCCAGACCAATCTAAGGCTACCCAAGTGTATGTTAATGTAACCAGTATTATTACACTCTGGGTTAACACTTTACATTCACTAACACGCTTCCCCCTTCCCCTCCCAGGCAAGCACCGCAAGCACCCCGGTGGTCGTGGTAACGCTGGTGGTCAGCATCACCACAGAATTAACTTTGACAAGTACCATCCAGGATACTTTGGAAAGGTAAGGTTGACCTCCATCACTTTAATGTTGGTTAGTTTGTACTTTACTCCTATATGTATGTATAAGGATATTATTGTTGTTTGTATTATTCATATCATTATTATTGTACAAGGTTAATGCAATAAATTAAGTGCTTAACATTACTTTGTAGTGAGAATGTAAATTTGACTAATCCATTATTAACCCTTTGCTGTGCAGGTTGGTATGAGGAACTACCATGAGCGCCCCAACCACAGCTGGGCTCCCATCATTAACCTGGACAAACTGTGGTCGTTGGTATCCGAGCAGACCAGGACCAACTACGCCAAGGTGTCCAGGAAGGCGCCCGTCATCAACGTTGTCAGATCAGTAAGTATAAGGAACACACACTACTTGTTAGTCTGTAAAGAAATTATATATAATTATTAAAGACAGTTTGTTTAAGGATGATACTGTGAACGGGCGGTCAGACTTCATGTGTTGAGTGTTCCATACTGAAAGGCAGAAGCACTTAGAGTTTGATGAGTGTAGTTAAGTTGAGTGTTAAACGATGTGTTTTGTTCCAGGGTTACTACAAGGTTCTGGGCAAGGGCAGCCTTCCCAAGCAGCCGGTGATCGTCAAGGCCAAGTTCTTCTCCCGCAAGGCTGAGGAGAAGATCAAGTCTGTTGGCGGCTGCTGTGTCCTTGTGGCCTAGGTGAGTTGTGCAACATTGACCAACACTTCAGCTCAGTCTTGGATTCCCTTCCTCTGTGTCCTGATGATATGAACGGGCGGACGTAACACTCTTGACGATCGTTCACGGCTGATTAAACCTTGGACTGAGTGTGCATCCGTGCGTCTGTTCTCCTTGTCTAATGGTGTGTTTGTTTGTTCACTTTCAGATGACATGAGGCTGGTCTCCATCCGTAGCAAGTCATCAGGTTACATTGTACCGTTTGATAATAAAGAGAGATTGAGAACTAGTTTGTTTGTGCTTTGTTGATTACCTCTTCACCTTGCAGTGTTGAGACTAGTGATGTTTTAGTGTGTGGTGATGCAGTGTAAGACTAGTAATGTAAGTTGATGAAGGAGTAAGAGAAGTGTTTGTAGATCCTTTTGATTGACTGTTCTTGTCCTCAACATACATTCCCTTTATATATATGACTGACAGGTGACCTTCTCAGCTCCTCAGTATTCAGTTAATGTGTTCAACTTAATGACATTCACTTTAATTTTCTCTTGTTTCTTTTATGTTATCCATGAAATTGATCATTCTCTGCTTCAGTACATATGCTGAGTGTGAGTATACAAGGGTGCCCCTGTGGGAGCGAAGGTGGCATTGCTACACAATGCTTTTAAAGTGAGTAGTGGGAGAACCACTCCAACAGGGATGATGTCAGGAGGGACACTACCCATCACTCAATGACTTTGAAGGGGCGGAGTCTGCTGGGTCACCGAGCCCATCACGATGGGAGAGGCCAGTCTCACACTGCACACAGATATGGTAAGGTGGACGCATTGAGCTCTCCCCGGGCAGCGAGGTTGGTCACATGGCGTTGGAAGGCATCCTGAAGAAGGTGCTGAAGGAGTGGTTACAAATGGGTAAACGGACCCCGGTGCCAGACTCATAAAGGAAGAGGCAACGAAGGACTTCCTACACTGCCTTGAGGTTAGTAGTCTGTGCCAAAGCCACTTGGTACCTGAACTTTCTCTATCATTATTGCTTTAGTGTCCATCCTTTACTTATTGTTAATGGTTGTCTGCTTTACAGTCCACGCAGGAAGAAGACATGAAGCTGTGAGGACACGGCCGCGTTGGTGTCCGGGCAGATCAGGACCAACTACTCCAATGTGTCCAGGAAGGCGCCTGTCATCATCGTTGTCAGATTAGTAAGTATAACAAGCAAATACATGCACACACTACCTGTTATATTACTCTGTAGGGAAATAATTTATATTTATTGAAGACAGTTTGTTTAAGGATGATACTGTGAACGGGCGGTCAGACTTCATGTGTTGAGTGTTCCATACTGAAAGGCAGAAGCACTTAGAGTTTGATGAGTGTAGTTAAGTTGAGTGTTAAACGATGTGTTTTGTTCCAGGGTTACTACAAGGTTCTGGGCAAGGGCAGCCTTCCCAAGCAGCCGGTGATCGTCAAGGCCAAGTTCTTCTCCCGCAAGGCTGAGGAGAAGATCAAGTCTGTTGGCGGCTGCTGTGTCCTTGTGGCCTAGGTAAGTTGTGCAACATTGACCAACACTTCAGCTCAGTCTTGGATTCCCTTCCTCTGTGTCCTGATGATATGAACGGGCGGACGTAACACTCTTGACGATCGTTCACGGCTGATTAAACCTTGGACTGAGTGTGCATCCGTGCGTCTGTTCTCCTTGTCTAATGGTGTGTTTGTTTGTTCACTTTCAGTTGACGTGAGGCTGGTCTCCATCCATAGCAAGTCATCAGGTTACATTGTACCGTTTGATAATAAAGAGAGATTGAGAACTAGTTTGTTTGTGCATCATCTTGCAGTGTTAAGAGCTTAGATCCATTTAGTGTGTGGTGATGCAGTGTTAAGAATTTAGATGTTCACTTTCCATACACTAATAAATGCTGGTGTGTGTTGTGGGAAGGTTGTCATCTCTTGTAATACTGTCACTATGTATCTCATCTGTCATTCCTGGACTTCACTATAGTAATGAGGGAAATAGTGAAGTGATGGGACTGAGTGTGTGTGAAAGAGGAACTGCAAAGCCTTCTGTAGTGGTCATTCCTTGAGGGGATTCTGAGGAACATTTGTTGGAATAGAGGGACTCATTATAGCTAATGTTAGTGATGTCTATCTATGGCTAGTGGTCTAAAGGTTGTGTGTTTGATGCTGGTTCACGTCAGCTTGGTGAGAGGGATAGCACTCGTTAACCTGAGCAGAACTATATGGTCTATAGTTACCTATATACTTCGGGGGGGTTATTTAATCACCTTTTACAGGACTCTTTTTTTTTTTTTTTTTTTTTTTTTTTTTTTTTTTACAAGTAGAATAGACAAGAGCAACCCACTGTAATGTAAGTGAAGAGACCATTAATGAGTCTTAAACATTAATTTAGTGTGAAAAAAGAACGTATGCAGGAAAGAGTTAGTGTGGCATGAATGAGGGTAGCCGACTACCGAGCCTTGTGTGTGGATGGCATTTGTATGAACATTTGTGCCACAGAGCCTTTGACACCTTCCCAGAGCAGTGTAAAGTTTATATAATGATGGTAATGATTAGCCTCTATCTCAATGCAGCTTCATCTCAGGATCTAGCCAGACCACACCATGAAAATATAATAAAAAAAATAACTATAGATACATTTTTTTATCATAATAGGAAAGGGAAACTAAAGACCAAAACAGTACAACATGTGTGCCGATGAAAAGGCTTACCGTCACCGTCATCACAACAACAGAAACACGTGGGAAGTAAACACAAGTCTGGCGGTGGATGTAATAATCGGATAAACAAGGAATTATGGCGGAATTTGTGGAGTTTCGTATTGAGCAAACCATCCCAGAGGTGGAGGAGATGGAGAGGCTGGGCATACTAAGTGATAAAGAAGTGAGGTAAGTAAAATAAGAGTTAAACGTAAGGAAATAAGAGAGGTGCTCAGTCAGTCACGTACAGCTGTCATATTGCTTACCTTAGTGTGATAGAACTTAATATTTTGTGCTTTTTAAGAGGTCAAGGCAGTGAGAAACTATGTAGTAACTTATTGTTTGTGCTCTTTAGGATATTTATTCGGAATGTGGTTTCTCCTGCCTTAGTTGGGGAAGCACACCAGGTGAGTGAACCTTTCTATATTAATGGTTTTCTTTTGTTTGTTAGGAAGTTGATACAAAAACGGAGGGACTTTGAGTATCGTCTGGCGAGGAGATCCAAACGGAAAGTTGATTTTGTCAACTTCATCACCTATGAAAAGAAATTAATTGAACTCATCAGAATAAGAAGAAAAGTAAGACATACAATTAACTTAACTTTACATTTAGTACTATTTGATTATTTAATTTTAAGAACTAAATATTTCTTTCACCAAATTCATTGTAATCTATTCATCCATATAAGTAAGATTATTAAAATATTGATAAAAGTATATGTTGTACTCATATTCCTTGTATTGTATTATACGTAACACTAAATGAAACTAATAAAATTTAAACTAAATCAATTTCATATTCATCAGGCAACTTGAAGGGAAAAATAGAAGTAAAATTATTAAAAATTTAGAGCCATCCATCAGAAAATCTTGCATTAGAACTATTATATTAATTTTCAAAACCCAGATATAGGATGCATGAAAAGTAGCTATGAAAAAAAAAAAATTCAAACCACATAATTGATAATTTATTCATTTTTTATTAATTTATATTCTATTATTTTCTATTATGATTCTTTTTTCTATTATTCTTTTTTTTTTCCCAGCAAATGAGTGTGTTTGAGAAGAGGCACCAGATTGAGGCAGCAATATCCCGCCGGGTGTTAAAACAAGCGCGTCTCCTCACCCGGATGTGGCCGTCACACCCTGACACCTGGGCACTGCGGATCAACTTCTCACGCTTCATTGGCTGGAAGGACGAGGTGGGTGGGCAGGGCTTCAGGGGAGGGTTGTGGGAGGGGCAAGGTTAGGTTAGGTTTGGTTTGGTTAGGTTAGGTTTGGCTAGGTTAGAAAAGCATTGGACAGTACAACGAAAACAAGATATAATAAAACAATGAAAAAACCTAAAGATATCCTATATACATATGTTTTATTTCATCATTTACTTTTATTTTCAGATTCACAGTGCTTTCCGAGAGCAGGTCAACTTCCACGGCAATAGTGAGAGTGTGTGGATTGCGTGGGCCAAGTGGGAGGTGGAGGAGAGGCGGAACTTTGAACAAGCGAGGGCAATCTTGCTCTCCAAGGCTCCTCTCTACCACCCTAAGTCACACCTCATCAAGAGAGAGGTAAGGAAGGCTACAAGGTGTACTACGTGTGTTTCAGTAATGATGAAATATAATTAAATTAACTCGTATTAACACTAACACTGGCCTCTAAAATGACGGGTTTCAATCAACCTTGGCCTTGAAATATTTGGGAAAGTTTGAATATATATGTTTGTTTCAGTAATGTGATTAAAAATAGATAATGATCAAAAATAATAAAATAATTAAAAATTGATAATAGCAATAATATATGACACGTGTATTATGAAAATTTAGTACCTTAACAGACTTTTTCGTAACATCATTATCATTATTATTATCATTATTATTATTATTGCAGTTGTTTCGCCTTGAGCTGCTGTACGTGGAGATGCTGATCAACAAAGTGAAGCACGACAACATAGCTGGACTCGAGGAAGTGATCGCAGAGAACAGAGAGAAGGTAAACAGCGTCACACATAATAGTACATATCTTCCCATTCTTTTTCTCTCCTCAAAGGTAGTGCCGTAATAAACTGTTTAAAGCAAAAAAGAGACAACAGGAGACACTAAGATTTCCCAGAGCCTGACAATACATAAGATTATCAGCTGAAACAAAGGTATTTTCAATGTATAATCTTTCAGGTGTTGAACTGTGCTGTGGCCCGAGCTGTGTATCTGGACGCCGTGCGCACGTTGCCTCAGCCTGAACTGTACCTCCAGCTGTACCAGGTGGCGGACAGGTTTAAGTTTGCACATAAATTACGAGAGGAAATTCATAGGTGAGTTGTAGTTGTTATGGTGTTTTATAAGGGAATAAATATACATAATTCTGAGGGAAGCTTATGTAAATACTACCAGTTTAGTTTGATCTTTATTGATACTTACTGTGTTTCTTTAATGCAGGTTTACGTATATTAATGCCAGATTGTGTACGTGTATTATAATTATGAAAGTTAAATCTTATCTTAGTTGATACTTTCTTTTCTTTAATGCAGGTAAATTAATGTTAGCCTGTGTACTTGTGTTATAATTTGAGTTTGTCAGATTGAATTGGCTGTTGTTATTGTGTTGTTATTATTGTTATTCTTGTCTTGTTATTCTTGTTATTCTTGTGTTGCAGGGATCTTTGTGTTAATTTTCCTGAAGCTGAATGCCTTTGGAAACTCAAGGTACAGAGGCTGATATCAGGTCTTGGGGAAGCGAAGATTGAACTTGAAAACACCAAAAATAATGAAAAGGGAGATGATGAAAATATTGATACAGATATGATTGTAGGTACAGTAGTAAGTGATGCAGATAATGTAAGCAAAGTCAAAAGAATCCAGAATATAATCAAGAGAAAAGAGACAAAAATAATTACAACTGAGGAAGATAAAAATAATTGTGATGATGAGGAAGAAGAGGAAGAGGATAATGATGATGGTAAAGTAAAGGATGTTAATGTAGAAGGAGAAAGGGAAGAGGAAGAGGAAGATAGTGGTGTAGAGGATGAGGAGGTGGAAGGAGAAGAGGAAGAGGAAGATGAAGTGGAAGGAGAAGAGGTAGAGGGAGAAGAGGAAGAGGTGGAAGAAGAGGAAGAGGTGGAAGGAGAAGAAGAGGAAGAGGTGGAAGGAGAAGAAGATGAAGAGGAAGAGGTGGAAGGAGAAGAAGATGAAGAGGAAGAGGTGGAAGGAGAAGAAGATGAAGAGGAAGAGGTGGAAGGAGAAGAGGAAGAAGATGATGAAATGGAACAAGAAAAAGATAATAATATAGAAAAGGAAGAGAAAATGGAAGAAGAAAGTATAGTAAAAATAGAGGAAGAAGAAGAAGTAGATAACGATGAAGAGGAGGAGGAGGAGGAAGATGAGATAGAACAAGATAATGACATTGAAGATGAAGAAGAAGATGATAACTCAGAGAACATAGAGGAAGAAGAAGAGGAGGAGGAGGAGGACGATGGTCAGCAGGAAGGAGTAGGTGAGGAGGTGAAACAAAAATCCTTCACTCCTACAGATATCCTTCCCATAACACCAGCGGACAAACTAGACCCCAAAGGAAAGGTGTGTAGAAGCTGGGGGGGGGTTTTATTTTTATTTATTTATTTGTTTTTTTATTTTATTTTATTTTATTTATTTATTTATTTTTTTTTTTTTGCAGGACAGTATTGATGTGTTGGTAACTGTTATGATGAATTAGGTTGTGTGATGTGTGAATATTAAGTCTATTGCATCATTATTGTTATTGTTATTATTTATAAACTTTTTTTTCTGAATGCACTGGTAACCTTATCTAATTATTTTGTGATTGTAATTATTTTTTCATTATTGTAATTTTTATTTTTCATATTGAACAAAACTAGTGACAGGAATGGATACATTTTACAAGAACAAACACAAGATAAATTTAACATCATATCAAGACCCAAATAATTATAACCTATGTTCTATCTTTTTCTTCTTTCCTATATGTGCATCTAATACTTGATCCTTCCCTTGCAGCTGGAACTATTCATTACAATATTTGACCAAGCGATGGAGGCCGTTGGAGCCAAGTTTGTGACCACCTACATTGATGAGCTGCTGCTGCTGCTACATCAGTGTTGGGGTGTGTCTGACCTCGCCTCACTCATCTACAACACACTCTTGAAGCTCTTTGACCAACACTCTGCCCTCCTCTCACCACTACACTTCTACATCTGGGTAAGTTAGGGTCATGGAAATAGGATAAGTTGTTGTATGGGAAATGAATGATAATCAGGTTTTTATTATGTGGTTTTGATATTTTGTTAAACTATTAGAAAGTTATCATATATAAATCAAATAACAACCAGGCTTCTCTTTTTTTATTTTTTATTTATTTATTTATTTATTGTTTACATTGAAAGGATCTGGCCAAGGGCAAACAAAAATAGGTCAAAAAAGTAAAATGCCACTAATGTAATATAGTTTTGATATTGATTTACTGAACTAATGGACGTCTTAAATTATTACATATATGCATAAGAAAGACCGTCCGAAGCTATTACTTGATGTTGGAGGTAATACTTGAGTGTTTCCTTGTGTTGTGCAGTACCGGGTGTTGGGTGAGGAGGAACTGGGGGACAAGCACAAGGGCCGGGCGGTGCTGGAGTGTGGGGTGAGGCAACACCCAGCTGCGGCACACCTGCAGCTGGAATTGGCTCGCTGCATCATTAGAGAAGCAGATACAGATGCACAGGTCATGAAAGGTTAGTAGAAGTCAGGTTAGGTTAGGTTAGGTTAAGATGATTATGGAAGGTTAAGTTAAGATAGATTTCCTGTATTACTTAACGAGCATTAGTATCAAAATGTATTGATTCCATGCCTGTATTTTTTTTCTTATTTTACTGATGACAAGAACTGATATATTTGCAGTGCTTGAAACAACACTTGAATCCTTTCCATAATGCACAGGAGCTGCCTTCTGTAAGTCAACTGGCCTTTTTCAGCCTCATTATTTCCTTATCTTCTTATATATATTAATCCCACATCACCTTGCATTGCCTAACCTAACACACCTTCACTTGGCAGAGTTCAAAAAGGTTGGGTCGTCCATGCAAGGAGAGTGTGGTCTGGTGGCGTGGGAGGAGTACGCTCGACACCTCTGTAAGGACAACAACAAGACCAAGGTGTTCAATGTCGCGCTGGACCATGAGGACCTGACAGTAGCACGAGGCATGAGGCTCCGGTACCTACATGATGTGGGATTACGTGAAGGTAGGTATTTTTTAATGTTTATTTTGTTGTCCCTTAACCAGTACCCTTTTAATGTAAGAAGAAAACTTATTATTTATTATTGTTGTTTAGTAATTTTTCAACCCTATAATTTTTATATACTCCTTACTCTACTCTCTTAAATATTCTAAGTTTCATTGTATTTATATGTGATCATTGTATTGTTCTTTTTCATTCCATTTTCTGCCTGTCTGTTTTTATATCTATAAGTGATATGGTAAGCCAGAAAACTTGCTCCTTCGCATATCTATACCATCCTTTGTGTGTGTTATGTTATGTTATGTTATGTTATGTGTGTATTATGCGATGTTAAGTTATGTTATGTTATGTGTGTATTATGTGATGTTGATTGTGTTCATTGGAGTGAGAAAGTTATGAAACAAGACTAGGGTAAAATGAGAAAAATATTTACATGGAAATTGTTACGAGATGTTGATGAAGTCCAATTTGCAACTCATAACATTACCTCAGTCAATAGAATCTTGATGTCTGTCCAGGTATTACTGCAGCTCGTAAGTTGTACCAGAAGTTGAAGTGGCGACCTCCCTTCTGTGGGCGGCTGCAGGCACTGATGGTGGAGCTGGAGATGGCACAGTTCACAGTGAAGACCGAGGCGGTGAGGGAAGTGTTCAACATCAGCGTACAGCAACAAGGAGCCACGAACCCTGGTGTGTGTGTGTGTGTGTGTATGCCTGTGTGTGTGTGTGTGTATAGGGTTTGAGGTATTTATTCATTCATGTCAATATATCTTTTTGCTGAAGGTAGTGAAAATATACACACTATCCTCATACATATTTCCTGGTGTGACCTAACCTAACCTGACCTGACCTAACTTTGCAGGCATGTGGTTAGCCTACATTTACTTTGAGAAGAAGCTTGGTGATCCCCTCAAGGCTGGAGGACTACTTACCAGAGCCGAGAAGGAGCTTGAGGCTCAACACGCTCACATCTTCCGAGAACTCAACTCAACTATACAAGAATTACAGGACAAGGTACGAGATTATATTTTCATTTGTACGTGTTAGGTTAGTGTAGGTGGGAATCTGCGTGTGTTCTGAGTTTATAAAGATGTGTAAATTGATATGAAAACCTAACCTAACCTAATTGATGTATACTCTCCTAGTGTGAGGCTCATTTAAATGTTAATTCAAGTACGAGGAAATTGCATAAGTTGTAAAAATATAATTGAAATGACTTGTAGGAAATAAAAGATATAATTTTCAGGGAGGAGCGCCTGTGAAGAGTGAAAACAACAATAGATTCTTTATTGAGCAAACTGAAGAGGAGGAGAGTCAGTATAAGGAGGAGGAGACTGAACGACAACCCTCTTTGGTGTGTCTGTTTGAAGAGGATCTAACTCTGGCCTACACAGCAGACACCGCACGCACCACCTTCTTCTCTGCCATTCAAGACATGAAGAAAAAGATGAACAAAGGTGGGAAGCACTCAGGTGTTTTATGTGTAACTGAGATAAAAATGTTTGTTATTTATTAATTTTTTCCCGTATTGAAGATAATTGAGATAGAAATGTTTGTTATTTTTCCCGTATTGAAGATAACTGTTATAGAATGCTTATAATTCTTTCCCTTACTGAAGATATAACTGATAAAAATCCTTATGATTTTTTCCCATAATAAAGATCCTTAATCACACTACTCCCTTTAATTACTTATTATAATGATGAGTAATGATTCAGGTCTTGCATCCCCTTGATTACTTACTATAATGTCTTGCTTCCCCTTAATTACTTACTATAATGTCTTGCTTCCCCTTAACTGCATACATCCCTTAATTACTTACTATAATAATAATGAGTAATAATTCAGGTCTTGCTCGCCCTTAACCAGGTAATAAACAGTCGCCGGGAGACAGCGGAAGGGAGTGGGAGAAGGTGTTGGAGTTGTTACTTGGCCACAAGGTCATCCTCAGCATACAGGAGGTCAAGGTGGAGGATGACCTAGCACAACAGAGTGAAAAGTCCGTCCAAGGAAAACTCATTAGACCAAGATTTAAAAAGAAGTAAGTTTAACATAGACTCTCTCTCTTTGCTCTTGTTAATATGCTTTACTCTTACTTACTCTATTTACTTCTTACTCTTCTTCTTGTCCTGTTAGAATGTGTTAGTTAGGGATGTGTTTGGTGCAGATAATGGAGTGTGGAGAGTTATTTTGTGTTTATTTAGATACACATGTTACTTCAGCGAGGGAATATATTGATTTTTTTATTATTTTATTTTATTTATTTATTTTTATTATATATATATATATTTTTTATAAGCAAGGGAGTGGTCTGGACAAAGGACTTCCACCTCACAAACAGATCAGGTCTTTGTTTACTATACATAAGAACATAATAATAATAATAATTGATGGTTTATTATCAAGAACATAAGGAGGTTGCAAGACGCTACCTGATCTACACAAGGCAGCTCCTGTACGGTATATTTTGTATCTTAACTTATTATAGTTTGCAATATGTAGTAGAATACATTTCTATTTATGCGTTTCAGGAAATTACTTTACTATTTCTGCATTTTATTATGGGAGAATGTAATTTATATTTTTATTATTAATGATGATAGTATTAACCTAACCTAACTTATAAATGTTTTTCCTTCCTTCCTCAGGTATGTGCCGACTGACCAGCTGAACCCAGGTGAAGGGAAGAGTGTGAAGACAGTAAACGAGGACGACATTGAGAAGATCCTTGCTACATCAGAAGTGTTAAAACCTGAGTTCATGCAGAAGACTTGCCTCAATCCATACTTTGTGAGCAAGAAGAAAGCCAAGGAAATGCGCAAAGTTAGTACCGGATTTCCTATAACTTGTCAGATTCAAATGCACAAAGTTAGTACTGGATTCCCTATAACTTGTCAGATTCAAGTTTATGAGAAATTAATCTTTATTACCATTTTTCTCTTGTCTTAATTGTCAGTGGAAAATTGAATTCGTTTTTTCCCTTACACCATTAACTTTATTTCCCTTAATTTCTTAATCTCTCATTCTACTTTACCATTATGAAACGTAATGATAATCGCTTGAAGAAAACATTAGGTAAGTATTAGGTGCACAGGAGATGCCTGGCATAGCTCAACTAGACTTTTGCAGCCTCCTTATTTTCTTAACCTTAACTTAACCTAACCTAACCTAATTATTTTCTTATGTTCTTATGTTTGCCTTGCAGAAAGAGAGTGTTAAAACGAAGGGTCCTGGCTGGTTCAACATGAAGGCTCCAGAGCTGACTGAGGAAGCCAAACGAGACCTGGAGGTGCTACAGATGCGTTCCATCCTTGACCCCAAGAGGCACTACAAGAATGACATGAAGGTGAGGAGGTGTGAAGGGAGGGATGGATGTTTGTCTGTAAGGTATATTTACTCACTTAGTCTAATCTATGTTAGTGTTGTAACTTTAAATGTGTGTGTGTGTATGTATGTGTATGTACCTCTAGCTTGCTGAAGTAGTGTAGTAGTATTAATAAACAAGATTAGTGTTCTATTAGTAATCTAAATGAGCTTCAAATATGCTGTTTTAAATCATTTTGTTTTAAGTTTAATTAATAGTATTGTATGTATGTTTTTACAGATCCTGCCCAAGTACTTCCAGCTTGCCAAGGTGGTGGATAGTCCCATTGATTTCTACTCCTCTCGTGTCCCTAAGAAGAAGAGGAAACGTACGATGGCAGAGGAAGTGATGCATGATGAGGAAGCATTGAGGTGAGTGTATTGATGTCTCCTCTTTTAGCACCTCCTGGGAATGTTTTTATTTTTTTTTTCATTATTATTATTATTATTATTATTATTTTTTTTTTTTTTTTTTAATCTATTTATTTGATGGCTGTTCCTAGAAACTTATGTAAGGGAATATATATGGTAGAAGAGTTTTAATTTTGTTTCTGTTCTTGTGTTTCTTTCTTTGCTTACTTTAGTCCTCTTAATCTCCTCTCTTTCCCTTTTTCTATCCAATATATTCTATCTCTCCCTTTCTTTTCTTGCTCCTTTATCTCTCTCTTTTCCTGTTCAGTCTCCTCTCTCTTTCTCTCTCCTTTCTTTCACATACTCTGCGTCTCTGTCTCACACACTCACTGCCTCCATCTTACTCATGTACAATCTTTGTCAATTTTCTTCCTGTCAATGTATAGGAAAATATTTATAGATGGTTATTATTTTTTGTTTTGGTTTTTATTGATATGTTTCCTGGAGCAAACCTTTGTGTTTTTTTTATTTTATTTTGGTGCCTTTTATTTCCTTAAGTATAAACGTTTTTGTCATGCTCATAATGGCGTTACTGTATTGTGATCATTCTTCGATTTATCTATTTATATGTGTTTTTTTTTTTTCCTGTTATGAATGATATGTATTTATTTGTTTTATTTCTTTTTCTTTTTTTATTTATTTTTTATGCCTTGTCTATGCCCTTGCGAGGCTCTGATAAGCCCTTGTTTAGGTTTTAAGCTGATAATTCTTACTTTATACGATCCTGTCTCTTAACTATTAAAGCTCAAACACATTATTATTATTATTATTATTATTATTATTATTATTATTATTATGATTGTTATTATTATTATTATTATTGTTATTATTTATTATTTCAGTGACTCATTTGATAAAGGTTATTTCAATGAGGTGTGATATTGTGACTTCCATTTGATTTCCGTTTAAAAATATATTCCATTTTTTTTTCTATTTATAACTCTCTACCTCCATGTTTGTCTCATTGAAAGTTGTGATTATTTACAAAAAACACTTTGCTTATATAATTTTTTCTTCCTATTTTCAGATACCAGAAGAAGAAGTACACAGAGATAATTGCAGCGAGACAAAAGAAACAATTCAAACACCCAAATGTACTCAAAAAAAAGAAAACTAAAACGATTTCCAAAAAGAAGTGAAAAAAAAGATTGTGCATAATGTACTGTAATGTAATGGATTTGTATGCATATTTTTTTTCCAGGTTATATTGGTTGGTAATTATTTTAAGAATCTGAAATTAAATTACTAAAGCTAACATTTGTTTTGCTTAGTTACATTAATTACAGTCAAATATTGTAGTATAATTAGTAAAGGAGTAGTAAGACAGTAAGTAAGGTAGTGATTATTACTCTTTACGTGTGTGTGTGTGTGTGTGTGTGTGTGTGTGTGTGTGTGTGTGTGTGTGTGTGTGTGTGTGTGTGTGTGTGTATAGAGTAAGTCTACACTGGATACATTCATTTTCCTAACTTAACCTAACCTAACTTTATCTAACTTATTCATTTAGAAATGTTTATATAAGAATTTTTTTTCTTTTCTTTTCTTTTCTTGTTTGTAAAGTGTTATATGACTGAATTCTTGTTGCAGAAGGATCTCATATATTTATTCCCTTATTCTCCTTTATTTTTCATACACCAAAATATTTCCATATGTTATGTGTATACACCTCATTATTGCAGTGGTTAGCACGTCTGACTATGAATCTGCTGGCCTGAGTTCAATCCCAAACGAGGGCAGGCGGCACACAGCTCACCCAGCTGTTCATCCTCCCAAACAGGTTGGTTGATAAATATGTACCTAGGGGAACCTGGGAAGGTAAACTGTGGAAACTCAGATGTCACAGTGGCCCTGTGTCCCAGGGTAACAGATTAATTTCCACCACAGGCTCAAAGGCCAATGTGATGGAAGATGAACGAACACAGCTACAGTGTATCAACACCTTATCAATATGTATACCTTATTTACTATTCCTAGAGAAAGTTTGTGTTGAGCAGTGTTAAGATGTCTCCATATAATCACACATCACTTCCATATCCATTATTAACATATACGTTTAATTCCTAAATCCCAATTTTTCATTCCTCTCATCACATTGTTTCATTGTTTCCCATTTCTGCGCCTTCACTTCCCTCACCTATGCAGGAGACCAGCAACACCCAGTAAAGGCAAATAATGGATATTGCCATTAGAATGAGGGAAGCAAAGGTGAAATGGTGATTGATATTATAATAATTAGAAAACTGAATACAGATTTGTGACCAGCATACCCGAGAACCACTATGTACCAATTTTCATGAGATTAGATTTTTTTTGAAATTTTCATGTGGTACCCCCTTAGGATTTTTTGCAGAAATCATATTTCATTTAATAACTGGAAAACTATGTGGTTTACGTGAAAAGGGTATAGAATAGTAAATAAAGAGGAGAAGACGGCCGTTCTTTTGAGCTATAGTGAAATGGAATTGAAATGCAATCATAGATGTAGCAGTAGGAAAAATGACAAAATATAGTATTTCACAAAAGTTATATTTTCTTCATATATATGAGTTATTGGAGAGTGGACTAGACCATTCGATAGATCTTGTCAAACTCCATAACTTTGCTTCAATGCATTCTTCCTGTAGGAGTAATATTTTCGTAGCAAATTGGGAAAGAAACTTTTCGACTTAAATTCTGGTGTTTTCGGGCCACAAAATCGAAAATCCATTTCCGTCACAGATTGATATAATAAAAAAAACTATTTATATTCGTGATCAGCATGTCTGAAAACAACTTTACATCAATTTTCATGAGTTGTGTCAAAATAATAACGAAAGCAGAAAATAATCAATAATAGATAATAACATGTTTCAAATCTGCCTTGAACTTAATATTGTGGCTTCAAATGGCAATCACTAAACCATGTATTATGTATTGATGCGTTGTTTTGTTAAATATACAACAGCCTAACTAGTATATGGTGTGCTTTAATTAATTATTCTCAGTAACTAAGCAAGACACCACGTACTCTCTCTCTCTCTCTCTCTCTCTCTACACACACACAGTTATCACCTAGTTATTCATTAGTTTATCTTCATATATTTTATTTTATTTTATTTTATTCCTGGTAAATACGTTGACATTAATGATTGTTTGATTGATAGACTGACTGACTGACTAACTGACCGACCGACTGACTGACTTATTAACTGCCTCGTTTTGTTTGTTTAACATTATATTACAAACACTCTGTTGCGTATCCTTACATGTTTAATCATGGATAACATCAAGTGTATTTACAATTACTTAGTCTAATTATACTTAAAGTGAGTCAGGTTAAAAATGTTATTTATGTCTACGTAGAATTTGACTTTAATGTAATTAGTCATGCCAGAAGCTGCAACCATTTATTTATGTTGCTGAGTGTTGTTTTGATTTCCGACACCATCATGTGTAGGTGTCCTTCACCATGGTTTGGAGGATCACGCGCTAGACTCGCTGTGCCATGTGATTCTGATACCATACCATTACCATCATCTCATATTCATTATTATACTACTACTACTACTACCATACTTCCTACCTTGTGGGCTGTATACAGTGATATATATATTGATATATATATATATATATATATATATATATATATATATATATATATATATATATATATATATATAGAGAGAGAGAGAGAGAGAGAGAGAGAGAGAGAATATTAACACAAGATATAAATATAGAACGAGGCCTTAAACATTTATCAACAGGAAATACATTTATCTTTTACTTCCCGGAAACTGGATAATCTGTGACTTACCTAAATTGTGTCACCGTTATTATAGTCACGATGATCATAACTAAAGAAATAATACAATAATAATAATAATGTTACAATGGAGGATAATTAACACACGATAAGTTAAACTCAAACCAGCATGGGTTTCGGAAAGGGAGGTCATGCTTGTCCCAGATGCTAGAACACCAAGACTACATCATTAACAATGCCAAATATGGGAAGAACATGGACACAATATACTTGGACTTCGCGAAAGCCTTTGATAAGATAGATCACGGTGTTCTACACAAAGTGAGAGCCCTTGGGATTCAGGGAAATATAGGGGTGTGGATTCACAGCTTTCTAAGCGTCAAGACACAAGCGATAGCTGTTGACGGAGCAAAGTCACAACACTCAAGTGTCTTAAGTGGTGTTCCTCAAGGGTCTGTGCTGGTGCCATTGTTGTTTCTAATTATGCTGGGCGATATCAACAAGGATGTGAAGAATTCAAGATTATCGTCATTTGCTGATGACACAAGAATTAGCAAGGTAATCACCGACCACCAGGACGCTCAAGATCTGCAAGCTGACCTCAATAAAGTAACGAAATGGGCAAGTGACAACAACATGGCCTTCAACGAAAGTAAATTCGAACTATTAAGGTACGGAAATAACACCCACCTCGAGACAACTCAGTACCTAGTAGGCAACCAAAAAATTGAAGAAAAAACATTCGTTAGAGATTTGGGCGTTCAAGTAAGCAACGACTTCCAGTTTGCAACACACATCGACAACATTACAAGGACAGCCAGACAGATGACTGGCTGGGTGCTGCGAACATTTAACACCAAGGAGTCCCAATACCTAATCCCACTATGGAAGTCACTTATTCTCCCTAGATTGGAATACCTGTGCCAGCTGTGGTCTCCTCACAAAACCTGTGAGATAAAGAAACCGGAACAGACTCAGAGGGTGTTTACAAGGAAATTGAACACAACACAACACCAAGACTACTGGCAAAGATTAAACACCCTAAAACTCTACTCACTGCAAAGAAGACGCGAGAGGTACGCCATAATATACACGTGGAAAATCATAGAAAAGATTGTCCCCAACCCTTCCACAACTGGGGGAGGGATAGTCAGTCATAACCATCCACGCCTAGGGCGCACCTGCTACAAGAACACCATTGAGGCACAGTCAACGTATGAAGACCCTGCAAGCTACAAGTTTTGTGAACCAGGGCCCTCGATTATTCAACTGCTTGCCGAGGAGCGTCAGGGACACCACTAACTGCATGCAGCACAGACAGCTTCAAAGGAAAGTTGGACCGGTTCCTGCAGACAATTCCTTACGAACCCTCCATCCTACATAAGCACACTCCAAGGGTAGCATTCGGCAACTCAATCCTTGACCCAATTAATGCTATCAGGAGTGAAGCACAGTGTAGGGGATTCCCAAGTCGACCGTGGTGATTCTACACCTCAACGCGGGACAAGTAAGACACATACGTATGATAGAATAATAATGATAGTAATGAATAACATATATTATTGTTTATGCAAAGTTAGGGTTTTATCTTTATTCATTTCAAGTTAACAATTTAAGTGGATGAAGATATTGTTAAATTATGTTATTGTCTTTGTTTATTATTAATCAAACATTTCTTAAGTTGAATTACGTCATTGTCTGTTGTTTATTCATCAAACGTTTCTTAAGTTGAATTACGTCAAATTGTCTTTGTTGTTTATTCATCAAACGTTTCTTAAGTTGAATTACGTCAAATTGTCTTTGTTGTTTATTCATCAAACATTTCTTAAGTTGAATTACGTCATTGTATTTAAATTTTTTATTCATCAAACGTTTCCTTAGTTGAATTGCGTCATTGTCTTTCTTATTAATCTTTCCTTTCTGTCAATGTTGAGTTTCAGCAACCAGCCACATGACAGCTAACTACTACGTCATGTTATAACTACTATATATATATACCTACTGTATCGAACGCATACAACCATTACATTTATTCTTTCTTTGACTTGCTATAATCAGATATTGTATTGGAAAAACATGATGTAAGTGACATTTTAGCCTGAAACATTAGCATTTCCTGGGATGAACAAAGCATAACTATACTACGAATACTGCATTGAGCTCATATTATCATATAACCATTATATTTACCTTTTTTTGACTTTTTATAATCAGATCTTGTACTGAAAACTATGAACGCTCAATTCTCCGATATTGTGACGTTTTCCTAGTGTACAGAGAAAGAGAAAGAGAGAGAGAGAGAGAGTCGGTTTAAAGAAAGAAAGGAAGGAAGAAAGACGAAGCAGCTGAGAGTGAAAGAGAGAGGGTAGG
>JAXIVD010004043.1:0-10000 GCA_036785275.1 Cancer borealis
CTACTACTCTACCTTAAATGCCATCGAGTCACGTCACGAGGAAGTCCAGGTATTCTATTCTCCGCCTCTCATCCACCACTGAATGTATGTATGTATGTCGTGTGTACTACGTGTGTGTGTGTGTGTGTGTGTGTGTGTGTGTGTGTGTGTGTGTGTGTGTGTGTGTGTGTGTGTGTGTGTGTGTGATGTCTACACATTTGCGTCACAGAATCAGCAGGCGTTGTGAGGAGGAGGAGGAGGAGGAGGAGGAGGAGGAGGAGGAGGAGGAGGAGGAGGAGGAGGAGGAAGAGGAGGAGGAGGAGGAGGTTAAGTTTGGTCTTTCTCCTGTGTAGCTTAGTACTATCGTAGGATGCTCTCTCTCTCTCTCTCTCTCTCTCTCTCTCTCTCTCTCTCTCTCTCTCTCTCTCTCTCTCTCTCTCTCTCTCTCTCTCTCTCTCTCTCTTTCTCTCTAAACCCCCCTCCCCTCACCCTTCCTTATCCAGCTAGGCCCCAGTGACTCACGCTGTACGTAACACCACACACACACACACACGTAAAAACTTACTTGCAGACACACACACACACACACACACACACACACACACACACACACACACACACACACACACACATACACACATAGTATGGCAACATGTAATTGTGTACATACATGATACTCACCAACATATGTAACTGCTCTCTCTCTCTCTCTCTCTCTCTCTCTCTCTCTCTCTCTCTCTCTCTCTCTCTCTCTCTCTCTCTCTCTCTCTCTCTCTCTCTTCTCTCCTTATAAGCGCCAACATAATAATAATGCTTCGAATAACAAGAACATTTTCAATGAATAAGAAGAAGAAAGCGAAGGAGAGGATGAAAAGAGGGACAAAAAATAAGAAAAAAGAGGAAGAAGGATAGAAAATAAGAAAGACAGAAAAAGGAGAAGAAGGAGAAGGAGGAGAAGAAGAAGAAGTAAAACAAGAAGAAGAAGAAGAAGAAGAAGAAGAAGAAGAAGAAGAAGAAGAAGAAGTAGAACAATATATAGTTTTTGCAGCCTTAACCAAAAAAAAAAAAAGAAGAAAAGTTATCCTTTCATTAAATTCACATCACATAATCTCCTCTCTGTAATCCTCCTCCTGCTTTCCCCTCCATCACTCCTTGCAAAAAAAGATACAACAGTGATTGAAAATAAAATAGAAATAGAGAATCATAATTAAACCCTGGATATCTTACCTCACATCCTCTCTCCCACCTGTCCGGCATCCAACACGCACTAACAAGACTAGTGCACAGGTAATCACACTACCATCCACCCCCACTCACTCACTCACTCACTCACTGCCTCGCTTCCCTCCTATCATAAAACCATTTGTTCCTTCACACCTCACCCGCACGACTGTCTGAGGTTCACCGCCACACACACACACACACACACCCACACCCACACACACACCCACACACACACAGTCCTTCGCTGGGATTAATAAAACTTGTACGCCAGGAGACCATAAAACTCCTGAGGCCGCGGCTTCTGTTTACGATCACACTGAGGGCACGCCGTTCGGTCTGTGTGTCTGTCTGTCTACCTGTGTGCTGGGTTCAGGTAGCTATTGTCTCCTGGAAGGGTAGCCACGCGCACCTTTCCTTCCCTTAACTCACTAACAACCCTTAACGCTGGAAACCGCATACCATTCCATTAAGATCTCCCTCCTCCTCCCCCTCCTTCTACCTCGCGTAGTATAAGCTTAATTGTTCCACACAGGAGCGCCCGCCCTTGTGTTTACAAACGTAGCTGTCAACACCTCACCTCCATAACAGGTCAGAAGTGCCGCAAAAGATGCTCTCTCTCTCTCTCTCTCTCTCTCTCTCTCTCTCTCTCCTCTCTCTCTCTCTCTCTCTCTCTCTCTCTCTCTCTCTCTCTCTCTCTCTCTCTCTCTCTCTCTCTCTCTCTCTCTCTCTCTCTCTCTCTCTCTCTCTCTCTCTCTCTCTCTCTCTCTTTCCTTTACATGACACCACACGCTGACATGACGAAGGTGCGGTGGTGGTAGCAAGTGGAAGGGGACGGCATGGGGAGAGGGACAGGTGACGAACAGAGGGTAATGTGGGAAAGACGTGTCGGGGGCGGAAGGGATGACGTATGTGGCGGGAAGGGTTGGGGTGAACACAATGATATGACGACGCGCTGGACAGTGTAGTGTGGTGGAGAGTGAGGTGCGGGGATGAAGAGGGAGAGGTGAGTCAGAAGGAGGGGGAGGGAGATGAGACAAGGTGTATTGAGAGGATAGGAGAGGAGAGGAGAGGAGAGGAAAGGAGAGGAGAGGAAAAGAGAAGAGAAAAAAATAAAAAGAAAGGAAAAGAGAACAGAGAAATGGGAAGGAGAGGAGTAGAAGAGGAGAAAGAGAAAGGGATAAACAATAGAGGATACATAGGAAATGAAGGAGATCTGTAAGAGAAGGCAAGACAAATATGTAAAAAAAAAAAAAAGGATAAACAAGAGGAAGAGGAGGAGGAGGAGGCACAAATAGGTGAAGATAATGGTCACAGGTCCCAAACAACCTTCCTTTCTCTTCCTCCCCCTTTCACAACCCCTCCTCACCCACCAACACCTCAGGACATTATCACACCTGTCCCCGCCGCCACCGCCCGCCGGACACGCGCCGCCACTCCACGTCCCTCATGCCGCCAAACTCACCTGACTCGCACACCTCAAGAGGAGGTCACTGATGGCTTTGTGATGTGCAACTCTCCAAGCGATGTGGACGAGCGATGATGGGCAGTATTCAGATATGGTGGAGGAGGAGGAGGAGGAGAAGAAGCAGGAGGAGGAGGAGGAGGAGGAGGAGGAGGAGGAGGAGGAGGAGGGGAGGAGGGGGAAGAAGACATAAATAAGGAAATGACTAAATATCTTTTAGTACGATTGGCTCGGGAGCTGCTTGTCTGGGGTGGGGTGAGGCAGAGTAGGCGGGGTGTGTATTAAGAGGCAGTGAACCCCTATGGGCGGGGCATAGGTGACCACCTGGCTCGGTGACTCACCTTTGCCACATTTCCGGAGGGAGTCTGGCAAAACGTGTTCCAGCAGTGTTTATTTTTTTCTTCTTTCCTTTCACTTTTCATCCTTTCATTATCCATCATTTTTTGTTTTTCGGGATTCATTGTCATACATTGTCAGATAAATACAATGTCTGCGCATTGATTGCTGTATTTCATTTGTTACCTCTCCTACATTCAGTGCAATGACTATCTGTAAAAGAAAAGGCGAACACACACTGTTATCTCCTAACCTATCTATCTATTCCTATTGGCTCGCATGTTCGTTATTACATCAAATTTTCTTCGAGCAATGAATCCTGACTACAAACACTGCTGCATCACCACTCTGGCGTGTGCAGCCTCACCCCGGCACCTCATGATATTTGTTTACAAACACTGGGCGGCGAGGGAGAGCCATGTGCGCCTGCCGGGACCTGATTGGCGGTGGGCTGGGTGAGGATTTCTCTGTCCCTCCCCAGCTCAAGTTTCCAGGAGCCGCTATTGCCAAATCTATCTCATGGATCCCCAACAGAACGCTCAAAGAACACTGTGTCCGGATGTTCAACCACACCCAAGGTACTCAAGCTCGCCGCCACATGGTATTCAAGAAGACGAACACTGATACGAAAAAGTGATGCCTGCAAGATGTGACTCGGGGCGCACTTGTTAAGTTGCGGGAACCTGTCACTCCAACAGAGCGTCTGAGTCGGGCATCCCCTTCCCCTTGTCGACGTCATCTCACTCTCAGACTCAGTGAGTCAGTAGCGGCGTGGACTGTGGCTTGAGCAGACGTGCGGTGCATGAGGACCTCAGAACTCGAGGCGGCCTTAGTATAGCCCAGTTTCTGCCATGATCAAATTGCTGCAAGCGGGCGCTGTGCCTTTTGGCTACACCACCGACATGAGTGACAGTGACTTTCCATACTACAGCGGCGACTGCGTCAACGCCTTGGAGATAAGCTGGCGGCACAACCACTACCTGGACGCGGACGGTGAGTGTTAGTGGCGGAGGCGCTGACGGTGCGGTGTGAGAGTAGCTTACCAAGTGTCATCCGTCCAGGCCTGTTAAGAAAGGCATCTCTTGGTGTTTCTTGCCGAGCTACGAATGTACAGCTTGTAATATGATGTACTACACACACATACACACACACTCACAGTGAGGCAGTCATGTGAACACTCTACACATACAGGATGGTATGTATTACGTAGACGAGGACGAAGGGCGGGTCACGCTGTCCTTGTTATACAAGGGCTTGACGGGAGTAAAGTCGCGGCACAGGTGGATCGCCGCCGCCGCCGCTTCACTTGTTGCAGCATGTCTGGGAGCTTTAAGAGTGCGTCACTCACACACACAGTGATGTCGGTCAGATATGCACTGCACGAATACTTTAATTAATTAAACTTCTTCACAACCGAACGTTGTCACGGTAAATTGAGAAAGCCTGGCGTGGGCGGGGCATGGGGAAGTGTGGGACAGTTGCCGCGAACATGTTACGATTTGTCAGACGGGGGCGGATCCAGGAGTCACGCCACCAACGTGTTACAGCGTGCATGGTGGGAAGGGGAGGGGGTGGTGAACCTTGCCTGACCTCCCTCAGTCTAAACTGTGCAGTGTGCACAATGTTGTGGTGGACGTGAATGCCAGTGCACGGGAACAGTGGCAGTACAGGTGGCGGTGCACAGCACAACTCATGCCATCACTGCGGTGGAAGGGGAGCTGACTGAAGCACACTCGCGCATCGCAGGGACTACATGCTTCTTATCTTGGTCAAATCATATACAAACCGGAGTACCAGCACGATGTCTATGCTCACAATGAGACGCCATGACAGATAATGACGTGATCACAGTTGTGCTCTGAACAAAACACAACAAAAATCTGGCCACGACCTTCCACGGTGATATGAGGCTATCGATTTATCACAATTCAAAAAGTCTCAAGTTTTGATTATACTGAGGGCAAGCCAAGAAGAGGCTCGGGCTGTGGTGGATTTACAGAAAGGAAATAAATAAATGAAACAAAAAAATGTTGCCGTTCAGAGAGGAAGCAGTGATGCATCATGTTTGAATGCATGACACGTGTGTACTATTGTCCAGTGTTGAGGGTTTAGTACACTGACACTCGCTCTTTGTTCTTATATTTGATTATTGATCATCTCTACTTCGTAACTATTTTTATTGCGATGTATACACGTGCGCAGGTGCCTGCCACCCACCCTTGAATCCATCACTGATTGGGGATGAGTCAGCGCGAACAAGATGCGAAACTTGCCTGTATCAGTTTGACAGACTAATGAAATAATTTCTGAAATTCCTTCACTGAGTGTCATAGGATTCCTTAGCTGCCGCCCTGCAGACACCAATCACACCATGCAATGAAGGAGGGTCAGGCGGGTGGGAGTGACATACATAAATTGCTGTCCAAACAACCCATTCGTTCAAAGCTCTCTCTCTCTCTCTCTCTCTCTCTCTCTCTCTCTCTCTCTCTCTCTCTCTCTCTCTCTCTCTCTCTCTCTCTCTCTCTCTCGAGACGTGGTCATACGCCACCACACTGCCGTGTTACTCATGCACTGAGGCAGAGGTCACTAGGCTGGCATCACAGGGAGCAACAGGTGAGGCAGGCGGTAGCGTCGTACCTGTGACAATTTACACCTTAAGAGTACACAGGTGACAACAGTTAATGAAGGGGTGGAGGGGCGGGCGAGTATTGTGTTATGTCTGCAACGTGAACACACACTCGACACCCTGCCTCAATGTTGTCACGCGGATACTATTACGAGTTTGTTATAAGTTTTTATTTTATTTTACTCTCTCTCTCTCGCTCTCTCTCTCTCTCTCTCTCTCTCTCTCTCTCTCTCTCTCTCTCTCTCTCTCTCTCTCTCTCTCTCGAGCGCCCCGTCACCCCGCAGTCGCGTTTCTGTGCCGGCAGTTATAAGATTACTTTAATTTTTTTCTTTCTTGGCATAAACGATGAAAAGGTGAGTGAAAAATTTTACTGCTAACTGTTATTTCAAAAGAAATAACGAGATAATTCCAGAAAAAAGAAGAAAAGTTTATGATTGCTTAGTGCATTGGGTTGTGTGTTGAGACGCTCCCTCACACCTTGCTTTTCCTTCCGCAGACTTCAGACTGCTGCCAGACGTTATCACGAGTCACACGCCGCCGCCGTCACCTCTGCGACGATCACATTCCTGTCTCATATTTTCCCACGAGAAGACTCAACCCCAGACATCACTCGCGTCCCCAGCATCGTCCAGCATACAGCAAGGGACCAGTGCCGAGGTGGAGGTGAGGCCGAGGCACATCCATAAGATGCGGCGCCAGGTGCAGAGCGACGCCTCCACCACCTCACACCTGCCACACCTGTCATGGGTCCTCTCCCGCCTTCCCAGCCCCTCCCAACACCGATCAGCAAACTTCGGAGACCAGGGACGTTGGAGAGGAAGGGAAGGCGATGAAGCTGAGGAGCGACGGAGATTGTGGCAGCACATCGGCGGAGACCTACGCAAAATGGCTGATCAGTTCCAGGAGAACAAATCATCGGTGAGTTTGTCACACACCTTTGTATTGCAGCTTCCCTCCTGTACGGGGTTGGAGGGGTGGGGGTGATGGTGGGGTGCTGGATGGGGCGGCTCATGACTCCACCTCATCTTTAATGCTCCACGACAGTCATTAATGGCATATAGGTGCGGACGCACGTGGAGGACTGCATGAAAGGGAAAGGGGTGGGAGGGGGAGGGGATGCCGAGGCGGTCATCTTTGTATCAATCTTGAGTTCAGGGTTGGAAGTTGTAGTTTTTTTTTCCGGTGACACGCGCCGTGGCAAAGCTGTGGTCGTGTATACAAGTCTGCCATTTGAGGATCATGCCGCCCGTGGCCACCACCACCACCACCAATACCACCATGACGGAACGGGGATAAGGTGGAGGAGAGGAGTGGTTCCCCAACACTAAGAGGGATTACTGTGTTATGCTAAATGCAGTGTTGTGAAATTTCTACACTTTTTCTTTTCCTAATAATTGTATATTTTCTCGTAATTTCCTCACCATAACCAACCATCATAATAAACATTATCATCCAAAAAGTCATATATTTGTTTTTTAGTGTTGTGTTCTCAGGAGTCATTATGCTTCCCTTCTTCCTAACAGGTGTCTAAGGGCAGTGCAGACGACACACGCAGCCTGACAGCCATCCTCAGCAGGTGTGTGGCCGGTTCGCTCCTCTGTCTGGTGTGGTGGAGACTGTACCACAGCTCCCACTAATCTCACGACAGAACGTCTTCTCCACCGTGGATTACAAGAAGCCTTGCCAGACATAACTGATCTTCTCGACTGACCAGTGTCCCTCGGCACCTCCTGCAGGAAAGACAGACATCCCTGGCGGCCGCTGGTCATTAAAACAGCACATTTAGTTTTCACAACCTGGATCACTTAATACTTCGGATCCAACGTTTTCCAGGCCATAAAATGTGACATGTGCCTTTAGGAATGAAAACTACTCCAGTTGATATTTTTTCAAGGAAGTCTGATGGACACTGACCAGCGGCTTCCTGTGTCCTGGTTGTCATGTGTCTTGTGTGTGTCTCGCGTTGCAGCTTTGAAACACGTGGGTGACGCGGACACATCCACCCGAGACCTTGCTTCTCTCCTAACGTAGTGCACCTAGAGGCTAAGACTCCTAGTGGATAAGAACCGTGTATTGGGCATCCAGAACCATGTGTTGGTGTTTCATCCCGCCCGTCTCACTCAGCTCACTACCCACTATCTTTCATTAAGGAAGGAAACCTCAAGAACGCTCGCCAGCAAAGGATGAAGAAATGATTAGCAAAATTCAGAAAACTTATGGCAAAAATCTGTGATTCGTGTCGACATAAATGGTACAAGTACATACGATACTGCAAGAATTATTTATATTTCTTCATCCATGCGAGTGTTAAGATTGGTTTACGTTTTCAATTTTTTTCCCTTGAGTGTTTGCTTGTTAGCAGGTTTTGGGGCAACTTAGGGAACTTTTCTTTTTTTTATCATGTGTCGGATCAGTAAAGGTCATCTGTTGAATGATAAGCTGGTGCGGCCCGGAGCATTCCCTCTTCCCCTCCCCCCCTCACCCCGGAGCAGTGTGTCGGGCGGGCCAGGGATGCAGGTGTATGCTGATCTCACTAGCCTTAAGTACCGCGTTGTCGCTCAGAGCTGGACTACCAGTCTTTCAGGGACGTGTTCTGTCCCAAAGTAATCTTAAGTCTTTCAGGGAGGCGGAAGTGTTCCCTAATTAATATCAATGTCTTTCAAGGTAACTGTAAGGTGAGCCGCGGGGCATGACCTCTCCCCCTCTTACCCAGTAGCCTAATCCAACGTGGCAGGTTGGGCGGAGCAGCAGCCTGGTTGGCTGTGCTCACTTCACTGTCCACGAGGAAAAACTTGTTCGGTTGAGACACAACACTAGAGGCACAGCACTGTGTTTAGTGCTCGGATGGTTATCAATGATAAGCTGTGAACACTAGAACCAACACTAGCATGACCAGTTTTTGATGTTCATGTTGTATATAATTTTCTTTTTATAACGCGATGAGGTAAACATTAAAGAACAACCTTATTTTACGTGTCCTAGAGTAACATAACATTTTCCATGTAGCAGCTTTGGCTGTGGTTAACATGAACACCTGGCATGGTGGTGCGCCGGTCCCGACGCCTCGGCCTATCAAACTGCGTCACCAGTTTCCTCATAAACATTCAATACTTAATTATCTAACCTATCTATTATTCCGCGGTGTGTCGGATATCGAAACGAGTCCTGGATGTAGCACGGGCCAGCAGACATCAATTTGTCAAGAAACATGATCTTTGCGTCACGGAGGATGGCTGTTAATGATTTTCGTACATTTATTGGTCATTACGATGATGACAAACAGGAATAGTCAATCTGTTTTGCTCCTCTGCAGCAGCACTTACAGGCATACAGTCCTCGTCACCTTCACGCCCCTGCCAGGTCACCTCGGTCCAATTGCTCAACGTAGCCTGTTTTCTTGCATTTGGTCCTTACCACAACTCTACAAGGACTTGACTGTTTCGCTGATCAATCCTCTTCCCACGAGCTTCCCATGACGTGGGCGGAACACGATTACACCGAGGCCCTGAGGAAGGTATCCCAGTAAATACGCTCATTTAGGACATGCAGCGACTGGTGGTTAGTGCAATTTCAAGAGATTACAGTCAAAGACATTTAGCATCAAACATATTAGTCTTTCATCGATATGATATCAGTCTAGTCAAAACAGCTTCTTATGATTGTTGGGTGAAGTGACGCGCTGGGGCCAGGGAGGCCTGAGATAGCCACCAGGCAATCTGGCTTTATTTGCACCTCCTACCACCCACTGCTTAGCTCAACTCCATCTTAATTCTCAGCGACGTGCCATTACCGAAGGTAAAGTGAAGGTTTTTCTATTCTTTTACACATGAACGACGCCCTTCATAGAGTTTAACTTAAGGAATATTTTTCAGTCATGATCTTGTTCATGTGTTTTCCAGTGATCTCATTTTTGTACGACATTTTAGGAAATAGTTAAATAAAGAAATGAAACTACCATATACTTTCCTTTACATTCCCAAACAAGTAACAGTTGAGGTGAGTGAGTGTGGTAAGGTGTGATTACTATCTGAAGTGACACTAGGTTTTGAGGTGCTTTTCCCTGCCGAGACGCGTGTACTTGCGTAAGTGACGCAGATCAAACAATGTCACGAGTAAACAAACTTACACGAATACCAATACATAAATAAAAAAAAGAAAGAAAAAAAAACTCTCCCCCAAAAAACATCCTAAAATGGTGTGAGGCAGCGCATCATGATATTGTGTTGGAGGTGAGGAAGGTGATGGCAGATGGCAGCAGGGGGTTTGATGTTTGGCAACAAGTGACGCAATGAACGCCGTGAGCAGCGACCTTCCTACTCACTTCCTTCAACCTGTTACCATTGAGAGGATCGGATCAACTAAGATCGAGATAA
>JAXIVD010004043.1:15000-39370 GCA_036785275.1 Cancer borealis
TTATTAATTTCAGAGGATAAGACGTCGTTAGTACATCTCAGTTGAGGGGAAAGTGAAGTGCACCGAAAGGTAAGTAGGTAAGTAGGTATAAACAAAGAAGAAGAAGAAAAAGGAGAAAGAAAAAGGAGGAGGAGGAGATAAATTGCCTGTCTAAGATCCAGGTATTTTCATGTGACAAATTCTTGCTGGGTGAAGGCAGGTCTGCACTTCCCTGGTGTGACCGATGAATATTACGTGGGTATAGTGTTCATGGGTGTGAGAAGGTGACACACACACACACACCACACACACACACACACACACACACACACACACAGCACACACACACACACACACACACACACACACACACTGTATCCTCTTCACTCAGTGTTGTTAGGGTTGTTATTGATAGTGGATGGTCCGTTCCAAAGTGGTGTTGGTATACTGTCATGGTTTCCATCACCCACTGTATTATTATTTCCTTGGTCTTCCTGTTCGATATGTTCTGTAGTATGTCTGGGCTTATATTTTACTGTTATCATCTTTAGATGGGCGTTGCTGCGATAATGGACGTGATGTTTTCGTGCAAAAGTCCTCATGTTGGATATGGAAGCTATTAGTTGTTCTCCGTTGTATACAAGTATTGCTCAATGTATCCTCTTCCATATAAGTGAACATGCACTTGTTATTAATATACGTGTCAATGGTAGTTAATAGTTCTGTTATCCATTAAAATGTTATCTCCCTTCCACTTCCTTCCTTCTGTTGTTGTTCCTGGGCATAGTATGCCCAAATGTACTACATTTGGAACAACAACGGAAAAGAGAGAGAGAGAGAGAGAGAGAGAGAGAGAGAGAGAGAGAGAGAGAGAGAGAGAGAGAGAGAGAGAGAGAGAGAGAGAGAGAGAGAGAGGAGAGAGAGAGAGAGAGAGAGAGTTGGTACTGAGGTGAACGCAGAGTGTTGCATGAGTCGAGTGAATCCTTTATTAGGCATCTTCTTCACCGCTGCATTGCCTTTCACCATTCTTCAGCCTCCCTTTCCGTGCTCCTGTTCCATCCCCCATCCCATCCCAACCCACACACACACCACACCCCATTAAGCTTTGCCTTAGAGTCAGTCTTGTTAGCCGAGTATGACTGCCCGGCTCACTGGGTCTGTATACTGGGTAATGCATATGCCATTATGCAGGGCAGCCAGCTAAGAGCCCCTCTCACCTCCTTCCCCGCCCTTCCCACCCGCAGCGCTTGCCGCGGCTCACCACATCCACAATGGTGCTGCACCACTCGGTCTACTGCTACTACTTTGCTAGGTGAACAGGCGGCCAATTTGTCATGTAATCATTCTCCTCAAGTGTGTTGAACAGCTCTCTTGTGTGTGCGTGGTGTGTGAGACGCCCGAGGACCTGGCTAATAATGGCATTTCGCGTTGCACCTGCATGCCTCAGGGATCATCTGTCTCCTTAATTAGGAACATGAGAAGAAAGGTCGAGGTTGTCTACCATGAATGGGGGTCTCTCTCTCTCTCTCTCTCTCTCTCTCTCTCTCTCTCTATATATATATATATAATATATATATATATATATATATATATATATATATATATATATATATATATATATATATATCTATCATCTATCTATCTATCTATTTTTCTCTCTCCTCTCTCCCTCTCTTATCGTTATCAGCGAAACTATGTCACTACCCACAAAATCACTAACCTCTCCTCTTCTCTCCCCACATCCCGCTTTCCCTCCCTCCCTCCACAACACCCATCCATTATAACTCTCGCCAGGATCTGCTCCCTTCCTTCCCAATAAATTAGCGTTGGTTTGAATTGCTTCTCCGCACTCCTTCCCCTCTTCAGGAACACTCTACCCTGCATTGACGAGAGAGAGGAGAGAGAGAGAGAGAGAGAGAGAGAGAGAGAGAGAGAGAGAGAGAGAGAGAGAGAGTGAGAGAGAGAGAGAGAGAGAGAGAGAGAGAGAGAGAGAGAGAGAGAGAGAATGACAAAAGAAAAGAAAAAGAGAATGTGACGTTATCAAAATTATCGCAGTTTACATTCTTCTATGATTTCCTTTCCTCCCCCCCAACACATCTACAGTACTTACATAATCACTTTAATTTAATTTTCAACTTCCTCCTCCTCCTCCAGACACAATGTATAGACCGCCGGCAGCACACACAGAGCCAGGGTAATACAGCAATACAGTTATATAGGCATACTCTGAACATCCTACGTAGGGGGCTTGTATTATGCCTTGAGGGACAACACCAGGGAAGGAAGGGGCTCAGGGAAGGGATCAGGAGGGGGTGAGGGAAGGCTCGAGGGACAACACTAGGGAAGGAGAGGGCTCAGAGAAGGGACTCAGGATGGGGTGAGGGAAGGCTTGAAGGACTAGACTGGACGGATGCTGCCTTGAAGAGGTAAAGGGATGCTGGTGGACGGAACCGGATATTACTGAGTGGCCGTGTGGGTATGTGGATGGATGGATGGATGGATGGATGGATGGATGGATAGCTAGATAGATAGATAAATAAGAGGAGGAGGATGGATAAGACAGAATATATAGCGCAATAAGAAGCAAAAGGAAAGAACGAAGACGAGAGGCGGAAATGGAAAAAGAGGAGAAGGAGAAGGAGAAAGAGAAGGAGGGAGGAGGAGGAGGAGGAGGAGGTTGAAAGCAGTAACACGTTTATCTCATAATGCAAGACAAAGGGCTTGTTGGATGATGCAAATTGGCAGTGAGGCACCTCATTGCATGGGATTAAATTGAGAGAGAGAGAGAGAGAGAGAGAGAGAGAGAGAGAGAAGAGAGAGAGAGAGAGAGAGAGAGAGAGAGAGAGAGAGAGAGAGAGAGAGAGAGAGAGAGAGAGAAACATCGTCCACCCTCCGTTCTGATACCATTGACTACAATACCTGAACCTCTATGTTCTCTCTCTTTCCTTAAGTATTGACGTGAAGTAGTGCTGGCGTAGAAGCACACAATTACGCCTCTGCATGGGGTGAGTTTACCTAAGTGATCCGCTACTGAACGAATAAAGTTACTCTAGTGGCCCCAGGGAGACCACCTGCCCGCTCAGGACGACAGGTGAGGCTACTGAATAGTTAAACAGGTAAGGGAAGGGGAGGAGAGGAGAGGCAAGGGGAGGGAAGCGTGGTAATGGTGCCGGTCATCAGTGGTGTAACAGGCTAGTTTGAGGTGCAATTATTGTTCCGCGTTGAACGGCAATCATGAAGGCAAGTCATGATTCCCGAGGTGGAAAAATGGATCCATTCTCCTCCTGTTAGTGTTGTTTGTCTGTCTCTTTGTCTCAGGTAGTACATACGTGTGAATAAATAATGTAATGGATATATAATAATAATAGTAATAAAATAATAATAATAATAGTAATAGTAATAATAATAATAATAATAAAATAAGTTGCTCGGGCCTCTTATACAATGAAAAAGATGTTGGAGGAGGAGGAGGAGGAGGTGAAATAGAAAAAAAAAAGAGAGATAAAAATAAAGATACAGAAAAAAGAAAGCGAAAGAGATAAAGATAAAGCTAATAAAATAAAAAGACGAACCACAAAAAAAAAAAATAAATAAATAAATAAATTACATAATACCAATCTCAGCAGAGCACCAAGAGCCTAGTAGCCTCCTGGTATCTCCTCCTCTTGTGTAATCCTATGCATGAACAACAAAAAAAAAAAATAGAGAGAAAAAGCAGCAATATGCAATGAAAAGCGAGACGAAATAAAAATAAAAAAAAAAAAGTAAAAAACAAAAATATATTCAACCTACTCAAAACAAACCAATACACATTCACCTGATACCCATCCAAGCACGGTACACGCGATCAGAACAACACTAATGATAATCACCGTTTACCTCGTTCTACATCGCTAAGAAACAGCTCCGGTTGGCGTGCTTAAATAATCACTACAATTTACCCTTTAAACCAAGAAAAAGACTTGTGGACACGCGCTTAACGACACACCAGGTAATATACAGGCTTGTCTATAATCCTCAGGTACAGTGTTTCTATTTAAACCCTTGACAGCCATAACAAATTGCTTCATGTGGGGGAGGGGGTGTATAAGGGGCGAAGGTGCGCGGTGAGGAACAGTTTGATGACGGAGGAGGGTCAGACAAGGGTGGGTCAGGGTGAAGGGTGAGGGATAATAAGGCGGGGAAATGAACAGGGGAGGGTGAGGGGTCATTATCACAGCGCCAACAGATGCAAACAGACGCTGCATGGTCACGTAATATGCACGTGCTAACTGTTAACTTCCGCTGTATGACTGTACTGTTAATGAGACACAGGTAAATTAGGTGCACCTGGCTGACGGGGTTTAAAGTAGGGAGCGGGAATGGAAGGAAAGGAGATTGGAAAAGGATGATGAAAGAAGAGGGAATGGGCGTCATTTAAGAAAGGGGGTGGGAAGGAAGAGGGGAGGAAGAAAGAAGATGAGAAGAGTAGGAAAGGAACGGGAAGGAGAAGTAAATGAGACAGAAAGAGGAGAGAAATGGGAAAGGAATGAGAGAAGACCAGAAGGAAGATGGAAAGAGACAGAAAGACAAAGAGTCGAAGACGGGATGACGAAACGGGAAATGGGAATGGAATGGAGTGGGAGGACGGAAGAACAAGCAAAGGGACAGGAAGTGCACATGCACCCATGTGTGTGTTGCCACTGCACACCTCAATGCTCCTCCTCGTTTCTCCCCGCCGCTGTGGCTCTCCTCGGCCCCAACACAAAGCCTATATTTCATATCCTTATCACTTGATCTATTCTCTCACATACATTTATCTTAAAACTTTCCACCTGCGTTTTCGTCATGCCTCTCTTCCTCCCCCGTCCTGCCCCTAGCCGCGTGAGGGGAGGAGATGGTGAGGTTCCCTCCCTCAGCGTCCCCTGAGAGCTGAAGCGCCTCAGGGGGTTTCCAGGAAGTGTCCGGGAGAGGCCTGGAGTGAGGCGCCTCAACCCAGCAGCTCAACCCTAACAAAGTCTAGCGAGTGCACAGTAATTATAATGGAGAACGTCGTGCGTGCGTGCGTGCGTGCGTGGATCCTTTTTCTGTGCACCTTATCGTTCCCTCAAACACCGTCACTCATTAAGCAAGACTCACCATACGACTCAATTATATCGAATTAACAACCTTAAACAAAGTTAAGTGAATGAATAAATACATTAATTAATGAAAATGCTACTCATATATTTTTTTCTGAACACCTGGCTACCTCAACACAATGAAATACTACAAGAAAACTGTCCCCACACTACCTCGCCCCTCCACGCCCCACCCCTCACTCACGGACCACACCCACGCCCCTCCCTCCACCCTTGCATTCATTATCTTACATACAGCAACAGATGAAGTAGTCACTCCACCATTCTGACGGAGGAAAAATGAAAACTAACACGTATTCATATCACTCATCTTCACTTTGGTGAGGAGGGTGGATTGCCTGAAAGCCTGCCTGTCCGCCCACCGCCCTGCGAGGAGGCGAGGGGCGGCCGGTGGTGGTGGTGACGGCTTGGGAGGACAGAAGGCATGATAACTGTCTACTCTTGTGTGAGATATGAATAAGAGAGTGATGTGATAAGTTTATCATCGAATTATTCCATGAGCCTGTGTGTGTGTGTGTGTGTGTGTGTGTGTGTGTGTGTGTGTGTGTGTGTGTGTGTGTGTGTGTGTGTGTGTGTGGTCTCTCTCTCTCTCTCTCTCTCTCTCTCTCTCTCTCTCTCTCTCTCTCTCTCTCTCTCTCTCTCTCTCTCTCTCTCTCTCTCTCTCTCTCTCTCTCAGCCCTTCATTATTTTAGCAAGTTCATAAGTTGTGTGTTGTGGAAGGACTAGACACACACACACACACACACACACACACACACACACACACACACACACACACACACACACACACACACACACACACACACACACACACACACACACACACACACACACACACACACACACACACACACACACATACACACACACACACACAGTAGTAGGTGTCTCCAGGTGCTTGCCTCCTGCAGGTCAAGGACAGGGAAACACTTGTATTTTAATGACACACATGCACGGACAAAACAAACAAACAAACAAGCGAACGAAAGAAAAGGAAAAAAAAAAAAAAAAAAAAAAAAATATATATATATATATATATATATATATGTAAAGTATTCAGTAGAAACTTAAAAAAAGAGGTAAATAGAAAAATAACAAGAAAAAAGTGGATAGTGTAAAGGAGAGAAGACAAATTAGTGAGTATATACGTGCGTGAGAGTATGTTTTAAAATTAATGTGAGTTATGTTTGGTGCTACGAGGTGTGGTGATGGTGGTGGTGGTGGTGGTGGTGGTGGTGGTGGTGGTGGTGTGAGAAGGGTAGGGTCTTATCTTTGTGGATTTTAAGAGGACGAAGGACATTGTGAATCATGACATGTAAGTTTTTTTTTCTCTCTCTCTCTCTCTCTCTCTCTCTCTCTCTCTCTCTCTCTCTCTCTCTCTCTCTCTCTCTCTCTCTCTCTCTCTCTCTCTCTCTCTCTCTCTCTCTCTCTCTCTCTCAGGAGCTATATTTTGTACAACCCAATGAGATTTGTGCACCGTATCTTGTAGGGTCATGGCGTGCACAGGTAAGTGAGTGAGATGCACGGGGGTGGAAGTGTGGAAGGAGGCAGGTGAACGTGGGTGGAAGGGTGGAAGGAGGCAGGTGAACGTGGGTGGAAGGGTGGAAGGAGGCAGGTGAACGTGGGTGGAAGGGTGGAAGGAGGCAGGTGAACAGTGCAACATCCAAAGGGAGAAAGCAAGCGAGTGAAAAGTAGGTATGGATGACTTAAGTTCCTATGAGTTTTCTTTTTTTCTTTCTTTATTTTCGTTGGTGTTATATTACTCTGACGGTTTCCAACGCAGCTGTTCACCCGCCCAGCATTTGCAATAGTTCACAAATAACCTCAGCTTCTTCACGCCCCCACATACCTCTCAAGGGAACGATAACCACCCGCCTCATGCCCTTCATCCTCCCGCTCGTCTTTAACGTCGTATGCAATCCGTGAATAAAACGTGTTTACGAGTTTACGCCGAGCGCTATGAAGCAGTCAAGATGCTGCCCTTCCACCCTACATCCTCCACCCAGCCTCCACTCTCCACCCTATGCCGCAGCCATAAAACATTATCAATCACACACTTTGTTTTTCATACTCACTTATTTTAATATTACTGCAAGGAGGAGGAGGAGGAGGAGGAGGAGGAGGAGGAGGAGGAGGAGGATAATTGGCGGAAAACATATAGTCTTGCGCATTGTTTAAGTGGACTCATTATCTTATTTAGCTGTGACAAGACTGATCAGTGCCCACAGTATTGATACACAACACCTTGGTGGTAAGTGGTTTGCTATATACCTATTAATATCCTCCTCCTCCTCCTCCTCCTCCTCCTCCTCCTCCTCCTCCTCCTGTGGCATGAAGGAGGACAGGGGTGAGGGGGATGGAAGGGCACTGGAGTCGCGCACCTGAAGGCAATAAAAGCGAGAGGGAGAAGCTGAGGGACGGTGTTTGTTTCATAATGGGTCAGGGCGTTTTACTGCTTGTCCCTAGAGGCGAGAGTTTAAAGACGGGTCCTTAGATCGTGTTACTGGGAGGTGGAGGTGAAGTTCTCGGGAGGATTACTTACACTGCTAAGCCCCCTCACAGCAGCACTACCGGTGATTTAAGATTGACCGCGAGTCCCTAGCAGGTGGTCCATTGTTGTGCGAGAAGGTAGAGGGAGGGGCGGTTACAACACACACACACACACACACACACACACACACACACACACACACACACACACACACACACACACACACACACACACACACACAATCCCCAGTAAATATAGAAGCACCTCTTGCCATTTAACGTCCCCAGCAAACAGTCGCTCCGAAGCTAAGGGTGAATATGTAATGCGAGGAGACGATGAGGGCGAGGAGTGAGAGACAAGATAACTCAATAATAACCGATATGGAGACAAGCCAGCGAGCGAACAAGGGAACAAAAAAGAGAGAGAGAGAGAGAGAGAGAGAGAGAGAGAGAGAGAGAGAGAGAGAGAGAGAGAGAGAGAGAGAGAGAGAGAGAGAGAGAGAGAGAGAGAGAGAGAGACGCATATAAGTACAGATAACAGATACTCGGACGGACGAAAGTAAAAGTTAAATTTCTATGTAACACTTTATCTGCAGTAGAGAGGTGAGTGTATCCCTCCCTCAACCATCTGCCATAGAGGACAGCGACGGTAGCTTCTATTTAGCACACCCTTAAAGTCTAAATGAAAGGAGGTGTACAGTTCCCGCAGTGCCCCGCAGACCCGCCCGCTACATGATACAGTACAGCGAAGGGTTCCAACGGTAGTGTGACTTAGGGTGAGGAGGTGATTAAGGGGGCATTTATAAGTCATTTATTAGGTTAGGTTAGGATAGCTGTCCGATCTCAATCAAGTCTTCACTACACGTTAAATTAGGTTAGGTTAGATGTGGCGTTTGTATGTATGCGTGTGCTGAGATGAATCTTCATATTCCTCATTGGGCGAAAGTAGCTAGAAATAAACACTGATCTTTCTTCCCGTGCTTCACTACGCCACCTGTCCACTAATAGTAATAACAAGAATCATGATAAAATAATAGTAATAATAATAATAATAACAATGATTATAATAATAGTAGTTACAATAATAACAATATTACCAGCACCACTACCACTAGCCTGTGTGTGGCAGTGTTGGTGGCACTGAGGTGGTAGAGACATTGTCTAGACACACCGAGAGTCGTGAGTGCTCCGTCACTTCCGCTTCCTTTACCCCGCGATGCAGTCCCGACTCACCCAGCCCCACGCACAGAAAGTGACCCATACCATCAACACGTTGCCCCGCACGCATATGATATGATACGTTGTGTATGAGTTTCAGGGCGGCCGAGGATTGCCAATTTTTCTCTGTGATCCTGTCCATAACTTCGAATTCACATCTTAAAATCAGCCCCTCCTCGTGACGCATGGGACTAAGGTGTAGCGGGCACTATACGCCGTGAGTGTGCTGCTGGAGGAGTGTGTTTGGGGGACCTCAGGACGGAATGGGCGTCTCACGTAGTTGTGGTGGTCTGATTGGCGGGGAGGCCATGGTCACCTCACCAAACAACGTCGCAAACCACGCCGTAACCCCGCTACTCAGTGACACTTGGTAGGAGGGAAGGGTTGTCGCAGAGCTTCCCTGTGGTAATGGCCGCCCCTCTGTTGTACCCATTGCGGGAAATGTGTAGTTTTTGTGTGTCGCGAGATGAAACTAGACTCATGTTTACTTCTGCTGATGAACCGTGAACACCACCAACCCCGCCACTACGAACCTGCCGCCAGCCACCTTGAACACAGGAGTGACTCCCTACTCTGCTGCCTACTGGGGCGGGCTGAGTCCTACAGACAGGTGGTGCCTCGTGCAGAAGCATACATTTCATGAAGGCTTTCAACTAAGAACAGTCCACCAGGGTGATCTCTATAACCAGGTTGACCCGCCTATAATAATCCTCTCCCTTCAAGTCTTGCAATACCAGCAATAACAAATCTTGCGTGAAATCACTGGACTGTGTTGTCCCATCAACTAGCAGACCGTGGCTTCCATGACTGAGGCCGGGGGCTACGGAGTCCCTGCTACAGGTGTCACGCCGCACTTCTCCACTGGTCGAGGCGTTAAAATGGCCGCAGGCAACAGTTCTGTTTACCTGATACTTACAATGCGCTGTACCTGCCTTGTGAGTAATTTGATAGATAAACACTGCTCCCGTGTTGTGTGTGTGTGTGTGTGTGTGTGTGTGTGGTGTGTGTGTGTGTGTGTGTGTGTGTGTGTGTGTGTGTGTGTGTGTGTGTGTGTAATAATAATTAATAATAATTATGTGTGTGTGTGTGTGTGTGTGTGTGTGTGTGTGTGTGTGTGTGTGTGTGTGTGTGTGTGTGTGTGTGTCACGTCCTGTAAACTTTCAGTTAATGTTGTACTTATTTGTATATTTCTTTACTGTATTTTGTAGTTGTGCTCCATACTTTATTTATAAAGTCTGAGCAAGTAAATTAATTTCTTTTCACTGAAGTCCGTCTCGGCGAGGGTCCGAAATCATTTACTTGTTTGCTAAAATGCAGTACACAGAAGAATCGAGATTTTTAACAATATGCTGGCAAAAAATAACGATATATTACTTTTAACTTCCACCACCATGAAGCCTCCGTGGCACAATTGGTTAGCGCGTTCGGCTGTTAACCGAAAGGTTGGTGGTTCGAGCCCACCCGGGGGCGCTACAAGTTTTATTCCTTTTGCTTTTGTTTTTCATCGTGCAGGAGAGTATTGAGCAGCCTGGATGACAGTCTACCATCATACTGGACACTCCTCCTCCTGTTGTACTATTGTAACCAGATATTTCATACTCGAGACAACTTCTCACCTAAACTCGGCACACCTTACATAAGTCATCAGGTAAAGTGGGTCAGGCCGACCTCGTACAAGCGCGCGCCGCAAGACAAACAAACAAACAAACAAACAAACACACACACACACACACACACACACACACACACACACACACACACACACACACACACACACACACACACACACACACACACACACACACACACACACACATATATATATATATATATATATATATATATATATATATATATATATATATATATATATATATATATATAGAGAGAGAGAGAGAGAGAGAGAGAGAGAGAGAGAGAGAGAGAGAGAGAAAAAGAGAAAGAGAAGAGAGAGAGAGAGAGAGAGAGAGAGAGAGAGAGAGAGAGAGAGAGAGAGAGAGAGAGAGAGAGAGAGAGAGAGAGAGAGAGAGAGAGGTGATTTGTAGTAGTAGAGGAGGAGGAGAAGTTTAACCAGTGACAAATTAAATGAATAAGCCGGACATTGAGACGTACGTAAGACGATAAGTGAGTGGGTAATGGAAGGAAAAAATAATTATGTAATTTCCCAAGGGAGATGACCATAATTGTAACCGAGCGGAGAACATCAAAGACAGAAGAAAGAGTGATAATGAAATTGTACTGATGAAGGGAAGGAAGAGAGGGAAAACAGAGGGAGACGAAAGGGAAAGAAAGACGAAATTACGGATGATTTGGCATAAATAACAAAGTGATGAGAATGGTGAACGTAAATTGAAAAGGAGGGAGGCAGGTAAGAGCAATGAAAAGACCAATTATGCAAAATATAATGAAACATGAGTACAGAGAGAGAGAGAGAGAGAGAGAGAGAGAGAGAGAGAGAGAGAGAGAGAGAGAGAGAGAGAGAGAGAGAGCAACCAATACAATAATCTTAGGGAGACAAACGCGTAGCATCAGATACAGACAGAGAGTCCCACCCTGCCCCCATTTCCTCTTCTTCTCTACCCTCAGCCCCGCCCCGCTCCGACCCGTCTCGCCCCGAACAATCCACATCCATCATCACTTCTTCGTTATTCATCATCTCAGGACATCATCAACTCGCTCGCTACTACTTGGGGAAAAATTAAATGTATACGTACGTAGCCTAATGAAATCCGTCCGTTGCGTCCGTGATAATAAACTAATAGACTTACATTAACATATCTAACCTAACCTTACTTGAGTGGGTGTGCATAATAATAGCCTTCCTTCCACTTTCATTTTCTTTTATCTCTCTCTCTCTCTCTCTCTCTCTCTTTCTCTCTCTCTCTCTCTCTCTCTCTCTCTCTCTCTCTCTCTCTCTCTCTCTCTCTCTCTCTCTCTCTCTCTCTCTCTCTCTCTCTCTCTCCTTTTTTTTCTTCCTGTGTGGGTGACTGTGTGGTGGTTGTAATAGTTAGTAGGAGTAAAGATGGACGAGGTAGTGAATCATTGGCTTTGTCCTATGGGGGAGGGTGTGTGGCACGGGTTTGGAAGGGCTTGACGAATGGCCACAGTTAAGGAAAACTTACAAAACTACCAGACACTGCTGTACTAAACGCGAGGCAGGAGGAGGAGGAAGAGGAGGAGGAGGAGAACAGAGCAACTACTACAAAAAAAAGTAAGTAAAAAGTATGTATTGTTTTTATTTACTTTTAAATGTGTTGAGAGAGAGAGAGAGAGAGAGAGAGAGAGAGAGAGAGAGAGAGAGAGAGAGAGAGAGAGAGAGAGAGAGAGAGAGAGAGAGAGAGAGAGAATGGTCACAGTAGGTCTGGATGGCTCTTTGTGCACACTGTAATATGTTTCACTGCTGTTTTATACACGCCCTCCGCCACGCAATTAGTGCATCCTCTCTCTAGTCTCTACCTCACTACTCGCTTTGCCTTGTCTATCCGAGCGTGGGAGGAGTATAGAAGAATAAAGGCAGTCTAAAAGAGCGAGGATGTCGGTGATGAGCTGAACCTTGGGTGTTTATAACTACAACAACAACAACAACAACAACTACTACTACTACTACAATTACTTCTACTATTTCAAATGATAATAATAATAATACGGAGAAGAAAAAAAGAGTAAGATACGAAGACAGCACACGTAAGATTAGTACCAGCAGGTTCATATTCTGGTTGAACTCGGAAACATCGCTTTCTTATTGGCCCTTCCTGATCTTATCGACCCTCCCTGATCTTATCGGTCTTCCCTTATCACACCTCAATATAACAAGAGTAAAAGCAAAACCACTAGCAGGGAGGGAATGCATGTCTGACAGAAGCATCACCCATTCACGTACACACGTAAGCCAACCTGTTCTCCATTTATCATCAGCCTCTTCAACCAGTGCATGCAGATTTACACATTATCATCGAATGACATAAATTTTACTTATAATGGTATTATTCTACTTTTTTACCATAATGCTCTAGGTCTAGAGTCTAGAGAACTGCTATTTTTCTTTCCATTATACCTGATTAATCCAGGAAAGGTTTTACTCATTACAATTCCGTCGTAAACCCCTAATTCCGGAATATTAAATATTGCATCAATACATTCAGCAAATCTAATTAATAAGTCAGATAATGCTAACCTTCACTCCGTAACACAAAACAACAAAACTTACATTTTACTATACTTTTACGAAGATTTCGTGGACAGCAAAAATGTGTAATAATGAACACAAGTTTGTTACACAACACAATCCTGTGAATGAAGTGTGTGAGGCCGCTGAGGCGTGTCACTGCAGCAGCCTACTAACACCTCACATCATGCGCGACTAAACAGTAAAGACTATAAACACTAATAAACACTAAACACACTTCGGGTGTTCAGGAAAAGAGCGGTACTTCCTAAATCTCAGAAACTTTGATAAAAAAATAATAAAATTCGTCAATATATTTCTTTTCAATATTATGTAATTAAGACTGAAAGGATGGTTTGCTTCACTCACGATATGAACAATACCTGCTGCATACGGCCCCAACTGCTGTTGATATTCTCATTAGTAGTAAATAAAAACAAAATATTAACACGATGTACGGTACTTACGTTTCTGTATCCACAATGTCAAGTATTCAACACTGATAAGCCTGATAAGCATTGGAAGTGATCATGTAATCGAGGTATAACTTCTTTCTGGATTGTATTTCCTGTCGTGGGAATTTGTACACACGGTGTTCATCACTTATATAAAGTGAGTCAAGAAAAGTGGGTCTCAATAGCGTGTTTCTCTTTTCAAGTATTAAAGAGGTACTGAGGTAGGCTTCTCATCCCCCGCTCCACACAAGAAACAGTTCCACAATCACAGCACAATGGCAAGTATTCAATACTGATAAACATCGGAGGTCATCATGTAATCGAGATGTAAGTTTTCTTTCCGGGTTGGATAATTTTACGACTGTCCATGAGGCTGTGCTATACAAAACAACTCAGCCTTAAATATCACACATTAGGTTTTCTTTGAATTGATTACAACTATTTGTAAATATTACCAGTGGTATTATTTGACGGGCTCTAGATAGCTCGTGTGTCCCCGGTACACAACCAGATCTGGTTGTGTACCGGGGACACACGGGCTATCTAGAGCCCGTCAAATAATACCACTGGTAATACTTACAAATAGTATGCCGCATGTCGTTTTCGAAAACGACATCCGGCATATGATGGAATTATTATCTATTTTATTATGTAGATCTCGTCATTCTAAGAATTTTGAATATTTGACGGGCTCCGCAATTAATGAATAATATAATATCCCCATTAAAAAGGGGTAGACTTTACTCTCCCCTGAATCCCCTCCCTATCTGCACCATGCAGTGGCGGTCCTGGCATTTCTGGCGCCCTAGGCGAGAACATACAAAGGTGCCCCCCCCGCCCCGCCCCTCAGTGGATTTTTCCTAGATAGATAGATAGATAGATATTTTATTGACCACAAATTTGAAAATAAATATAAATTTCTTCCAGTTAATGGTCCATAATAATAATTATAATTTCTTTGTTTTCATTATCATTGCTACATTCAGTAGCAACATCGTTTTGACAGCAATTTGCCCCCCCCCCCCCCCCCCTCCCACAGATGGCGCCCCAGGCGACCGCCATTCAGACTTGGCTTGAAACCAGGTTCACATGTTTTGTCATATACTCTTGTAAGACTACAAACAAATTATATTTCTGCTGTTGTACATCAAGCTTGGTTTTATGAAGAATCTTGATTGAGCACTCAACCAAGAAGGCTGACCTTTCACTTTCCTGAGCCAGAAATTTCTGCGCATCAATGAGACCAAACTGCAATCAGATACAAGTGTTTGTTACTTACAACCTATGTGACTTACTTTCATCTGTGCTTATGACTATGACCCTGCTGCCCGCCGATAAAAATCTATCTATCAGGCTAACATCCCCCAAAGGTGAGGTAGCCAAAACAAGGTGCACACATACACAGTTATGTATTGCTCTCACTTGGCCCCTACACCCCTTGAGAAGAGATTGGTCTCCCCATCCCTACTACGCAGGGTCATCCACGCAGTGGAATTAGAGATCACTTCATAGGCTATGTGATAGTGAATGTCGTGTGGTATGGCATCTAAGTCACACAATCTTCAACTAGCATCACCCTCTGTTTCTTAGAAGCAAGAGCTCCACACGCATCTCTTGCTAATTCTACGTTTGGTAATTTCCAGTTCCAAGCCCTAAGATATTGACCAAATAGTTTTAGAAGTTACTATATAAAAGGGTAAATCAAAAGGAGATAATCATGTTTGAATTCGGATATAAATATAATTAAACCTGACTTTGTCCATGTTGTCCTTCGACCAGTTGGTTGAAACGTAATCGGGTCGTAAGTTGACAACTGCTTATATGTATTTTTTGATGAACTTCAGATCAAGGAGCTTAGTAAAGATGTTCAATTTGATGAAAATATGACAGATAATGAGAGAAAAACCGACTTGCATTCAAGTCTGTTGTTACAGACTTTTAGGACAAGCACCAAGTTCAGAATACGAACATGTTGAAGGACTGCAATTTCCATGTTCTGGGTGCACACATACCCATAATAATACATTTTGTTTGCAAGCAAGGAGAACGTTTCCACCAGGATACATACTTGAGTGATGGAAGAGCCATCAGAGTTATTGGAATATGAACATGCTCATGGACTACAGCTGGTGTGGCAAGAAGATATTCCATGTGTAATAATAGACAAAAATCTTTGAGAAAGTCCTTTCATCCACATCGACTGTACTTGTGTATTATCTTTTTATACTCTGTATAAATTTGGTATATGTAATTTTGCTCTGAAAACAATAAACAAGATATTCCATAGTTATTTTTCTAAATTTCATCCATTTTAATAAATAAGATAGCATAAAATCCTGATTTGATTGAGCAAAATGAGTTACATTTATGAATTGCATACAAAAGTTATTGATGTACAACAATAAAACCTTTGACCTCAAGAAAAATAAGTTCAAATGCAGACCAGTGTTATGACTTGTGCTTAAATGTGTGTCATGTTACATAACAAAAGGGAAAACATGCAAGTACCTGGATACCACAAAAAATATTTATACAGAATTATACTTTGATTTGCACCTCAGTGGTGCAGTGATTAGCACATCCAACTATGAATCCGCTGGCCTGAGTTCGATCCCGGACGAAGGCAGGCGGCGCACAGCTCACCCAGCTGTTCATCCTCCCAAACAGGTACATACCTAGGGAAACCTGGGGGAAGGTAAACTGTGGAAAGTCAGATGGCCCTGTGTCCTGGCGTAATGGATTAATTTCCACCACAGGCTCAAAGGCTGATGTGACGGGAGATGAGCGCCCGCAGCTACAGCGTGTGTCCCCACTTTACCTATATTTTGGGCCAAAAACAGAGTTAAGGTAGGCAGTTGAAGACAGGCACTGCTCAATCTCGTCTTTTTAAAATTTTGTTTTTAAAATCAGTTTTGCACCAGCTCCTCTTTTTAATAACTTTACTTTCTTAAATAATTATATTCAAAAGATTTAGTTCATTGATAATTTTGGGCTCAAAATAAATAAATAGATTAATAAGTTAATAATTAATAATGTAAAATAATATAAAAATAATTTTTCACTTTTATTGTTATAAATCAACTCTTTTTATGAACCACTTACTGCACAGGAAATTGAACCAGTGACGTGTTACATAAACTGTTTCCATCTTTGCATAACAATGGGTATTAGATCTGGTAATAAACAAACTAGTAACACATACTAGAACACAGCAGTTGGCCACCAGAGTTCTGGGCTCCGTAAAGTCAAATACTGCCTAGGAAATTGATTTAAAGCTATAGATAGATAAGCCAATAACATGCTTATCTTTTATATTATTTTAAAATGAAACACTAACATATCTATTAGTGTAGACGAAACAAATACATACTTAAGTAGAGACATGTCAACATTCCACCAACTTAGCAATCTTAAACAGAAGTAAGTACATGAAAATAAAAGATATCTTTACCTGATGTTTTTCTTCGGAAATAACACATCTTGATAGCCGGCTTCCTACCTTGTAACACCACATCATATACAGTTTATCGTAACTGGGAATAGCAACAGTTGAGGTCTAATGCAGCACAGAAACAAACCAAATGTCCTGCCACAAGGTTAGCAGTTTCTCACACGCATCAAGCTCAAGTATGTGAAACTACTAGTAATATCAAGCTTGGTACAAAAAAAATCCTTATAATTTTCATTCTAATTGCCGCAGTAGTGAAGTAAAGCTTAAAACGGGTAAAAAATTAACTGGAAAGAATAAAGTATGTTATCTATGCTGCCGCAAGCTTGGTTGGTCACTTAATTTGTTAAAAATCTACTACATACCATCATTACCACATCTGAAGATATGAGGCAAACTTGCAGGACATCTGTCTCTCATGTCATGGGCAATGAGCTCTGGAATGCATAGTGGATGAAAGTGTGTATACTACAGACAGCCAAACCGACACCTTGTCACGTAACACGGAAGAAATTTACAATGAGAAATCTAGTCATTAGAAAAAATATACACAATAATGTGATCTATATCTACAGGACTCATGACGTGTGTTTTCTATCTAGAACTGATATTAGGATGAACTAAACCAACTGCCACGGCACTGGGACTGTGATAATTTAAGGCAAAGTATCCCAGGCCTCAACACACAATTCATAATCCTATAATATATAGCTCTATTTTTGAAGTTCAAAACAATTCTACAGATTGAGTATGTGACTTTAGAGTAAAGAATGAGTTCTGTTTATGAATTAGTTTTAACTGATAACAGTTTCACTGTTGAATACCTTTACCAGTTAACTATCTACTATCAAATACTGCTTGCCTGTCGACAGCTCCACTGGGGTGAATTTGATTTTTTGAGTTGTGTGCTGAGTATATAAGTGAATTTACTAAGTAATAATCACATTTCAATACCATTATTCATATCTTGAGTAAAAATACATTGACTTTTCCAACATACTTTTTTGTTCCTAAAAAAAAAAAAAAAAAAGAAAAAAGAAAAAGAAAAAGAAAATAACAATTGCCAAAAATATGCCTTGACTATATTATAAAGAAGAATAAGAAGAATAAGCTTCCTCTCCTCTCTCTATCATTATTATAGTGTGACCAATGGTTGTATGTCAAAGGTGAAGGGTTCAAATCACTGCAAGCCCCATCCCTCTCGGACTAGATCAGAACCCAGCCTCCCACCAACTCAACATTATTAGAAAACCATAAAACATCTTGATCACATTGTCTAGCCTTTCACTCTTTGGCAGTGAAAATTGTTCACTGAAAGCTAGACACTTCTTTTATGTACATGTTTCTAACCAATGTATTGTCATAAAAAAATAGGCATGGAAATATATTCAATGGTTATATTGTGGGTTTCTTTTGACTTTAAAAATGTCAAAATATCAGTTGCAATAGTGAACAAATATATATATCAAAATAACAGTATTTCATGTAACATTGAAAAAAGTACGAAAATAAGCATAATGTATTCCTAGTGAATCAAGAAGACGAGTCGATCAAATTTCTTCATAAAACAACTAACATTAAAAATCAATCTTACACAATTTTCTGCACAAAATCATCCTCATAATCAAGATTTAGGTTGGTTCTGTTAAGAGTCTGCCCTATTAAAGCACAAAATAAGACCATTGTGACAGAACCACATGCAGGCAAAGGGAATGCTTCAGGGAATGGTAAGACTGATTAAGACAGGCTGCAAAATTTGAAAAATCATTATCAGTCATACAGATAAAGCATTCACATCTGAAGCTGGAGATAGTTGTACAACATTTTATACATGGACTTCACCTCAAGTGAATCAACACTGCAATGTAATTTAGACAACTTTTCATGTTTAAAACATCCTAATTTTCAATAGATTTCCCAATACAAGGGTCAAAAAACAATATATATACCCCAAAATTTTTCATATTATGGTTCCCTCCTTGGAATCAACATATCACATGGTTATATATATAAATAATATTGGATGTTGTACAATTTTTACTATAATCCAAACTTGATGTTTTGTTACTTATTGTCAGTAACAGTGCATTTTCACTGCCTAGTAACTTTCAGCGATATTCAAAGCATTATTAGTTTATAATCAATATAACACAGATGAGTAGCATGATTGTGAACTTGGAAATAACTATTGCATTAAAAGTTTGAGTTTCTGCACTAAATGGATCACCCTGTAACGTTGTTAGCTCTGTCCCAAAAGAGCACAAGACCTGATATTACTGGAGCCAGGTGTGATGAACCACCAGCAGGAGTGTATGTGGGCACAGGCCAGACTGGACTTAGTACTCCTCCTCCTCAGGGGGTGGGGGCACATCCTCCGCATCTTCAGGGGCAGCAAACCCATCCTGTATGACAATAAAATCAACTATGAAACCACTGCAAGGGATAGAAGCACTAAACAAACACTTATCATTCATACCTGTGCTGAAGACTCCAGTAATTACACAAGTATGCATATACCAATACTTACTGACCCACACAGTAGTGTCATTTTGACAAGTCAATGTCACTATTGTCTTTAATTTTGTTAATTTCAACCTACATGCTTTTCACTCTAATAGATATCTACATACAATCCATAATCTATTCAAATACTTAGTGAAGTTAAAGGAATGTTAGTGTTTACCTAGCAATCAACCGTTCTGCTAGTAATTTCATTTACGTATAACTGATTAGTGTGTGGGGTGTGTATTTACCTAGTTGTAGTATACAGGGCCTGAGCTACACTCATGTGATCCTGTCTCCGTATCTATATTTGTCCAGTGTGTGTGGGGAGGAGAATAAAGGAAAGGAGAGGAGAGGAGAGGAGAGGAGAGGACAGGACAGGACAGGACAGGACAGGACAGGAGAGGAGAGGAGAGGAGAGGAGAGGAGAGGAGAGGAGAGGAAAGGAAAGAGAGAGAGGAGAGAGAGAGAGAGGAGAGAGAGAGAGGAGAGAGAGAGAGGAGAGAGAGAGAGGAGAGAGAGAGAGAGAGAGAGAGAGAGAGAGAGAGAGAGAGAGAGAGAGAGAGAGAGAGAGAGAGAGAGAGAGAGAGAGAGAGAGAGAGAGAGAGAGAGAGAGAGAGAGAGAGAGAGAGAGAGAGAGAGAGAGAGAGAGAGAGAGAGAGAGAGAGAGAGAGAGAGAGAGAGAGAGAGAGAGAAAAAAAATATTACGAGTTTTAGGAGAATCTTTATCTATCTATCTTATCATATTTTGTCAAATTATTGAACACCCAACCAATGTAATTTATCTGTAATTCAATCAAACTGTGCTTTATTCAAGAGAAATTATAGTTTTTAATTCTTAATCTTCAATCTTATATTTTTTATTTTCAGTTTTTAATTTTTAATGAGGTATAATTTTAGTCATCTTTTTATAGAATGTAAAATTTTGAATTGTAAATCAAGTCACAATGTTGTATATATGTTATATATTATACAACTTTCTTGATAATAAACCATCAATTATTACTATAGTTATTATTATCTTATATGAAAAGTGGTATAAAAAAAAAAGATTACATACATTATTAAAGAGTAAATTGTTATGGACTTTTATCTATCTATTAAAATATTCACAAAATTAACAACTATGCATTCATACACAATCATAGTGAAGGCCTAGTACTGCTGCTTCTCCTCTTTGGCCTCCATGAAGAGTAGCATGAAAGCATTGTGTAACAGTGAAACACTAACACAGGGGCTCAATTAGCATGAGGTGAAATGACCTCCCTAACACTGTGTGCACCAAGGACAAGAATTGGACGGCATTTGTTGAAGGCGAGATAGAGCAATAACAATTTATCAATACTACTAACACTCTCAAGAATTTTTTTTTTACAATGTGGTGGCCATGACATTGCATCTCCACCCACCACCTATACTAGTGTAACCTGCAGAACATTTGACTACCTTGTTGCTTCAATTACAACATACCTCACCAATAATTTGCTCAATGATTATTCCTAAACACTATCCTGCCTTAATGGATCAACAGCTAATAACCGTAGCACTATATACTCATCTACCTACATAACGCTACTGTGTGTTGTTTTGCAGTGTAGAGAGATGGGTGTGTTGCCTTCTTCAGGGTTCTCTGTCATCCGCACCTAGCCTACCTTTCTCCCATCCTCCACCATCAACGCCTGATCCTGCTGGTACAAACTCATTATTCCCCTTTAAGTAATGCCAAGTTATTCTCTGGTGCAAACTCATCATTCCAGTTTAATTAGTAAGTAATGCCATGCTATTCTCTGGTATGAACTCATTCTGGTCTGTCATGAATGCCACACTACTTCCACTAAACAGCCACAAATCTCCTACAGGTTTTACTTAGCTTTCACTCTTCTCTACCAAGCCTGTATGAACGCTTTTTCAGTGTAGGTGTTATTAAGTGGGATGTAAATTTCACTATATGCACTTATCTGTTCTGTAGAGTGTGTCTGTCCTTCAGAAATCAGAAGTTTAATTCAACAAATGTATTAAGGAAGAAGTAACATCATATTTTACATGTGGTATGAAAAATGCAGTTTGCAGTATAAACTTGCAAAAATTGTACTAACTGTATGTGACAATAATGATGATGATGATGGTGGTGTGTGTGTGTGTGTGTGTGTGTGTGTAATTTTTTTTTCAATGACAAAGTGGATGATACATGTGGTGAGATAAGTGGAACACCACAAGTATTAATGTGACAATATTGTCTGCACCACAATGCACATCCAAATCCACAATTCTACAGTGCACAATTGGCAGAAAGGGAAAACACTGTACAAGTGTTGATTGTATTGCAATACAAGTGAAAATTACGCAAGCATCAGATCTAAGGTTAGGAAAGCACTGTGAAATCAAGTACCAAGTGGCAGGCTGCCAGCTTGGACAACATCAAGTTTGTGTGGTCTGGTAGTAGCCTACTACAAAACTAATTCTGATCAGTTAAGGTTAGTTACTTATGCACAATTACTGTCATCCAAAATGTAAGTAACATTTATTGTGATTGATGATATCTATGTATTTCTAATGCAGAACCATCCTGCTTTACAAAGGTGTTGGAAAGAGTTACCAGTCCTATACCATTGTCCTTTTTGTTGCCTTTTATCACCTAAAGTCAATGATTATCCTTATTCTCACATCTCAGGTCAATCTATAAAGTTAAGCAAATATTTCAGGGGTGGATGGCAAGGTCTCCACATACTGTACTATCTTCTGTTTCATATTTCATAAATTTCTTTTGCTGTTATTTGTTTTTCTTTTGGATGAGAATGATCTGCTTTGCCCTCAATACTTCCTCATGCGTGCGAGAAAGGAATAGTTTTTTTTTAGGAATGACCCGTTTTTAAGAAAATGTGTAGGAGCTGTTGCATGGATTATCTAAAACTTGGTATAAAAATTTCATATACTTTGAGCACATTTTGTCATGACAAATAAAAGTTGTTGACTGTCATAAAAGTATCAACCACTATAATTGTTGTGTCTTTTTAGTCATAAAAGTATCAACCACTATAATTGTTGTGTCTTTTTAGTATTACAAAAAACCCAATTACATATTGAGTTTCCTTTAATACTGGGAAACCAATAGGCAGGGAAATTTATTGATCAGTGTTCAGTGTACTAAGGAACTTCATCCTGTTGAAAAGCATCCATATCCACATTCTTTGAGTGGTGCATTCCTGGTCCTAACTAGCATTAATATCTTCACACAGATACTCAACATCACACAGTTTCTACAGTTGAATACAATGGACTAGGTTAAGATGAAAAATATACTGCATTGATTTTTCAGTATTAACTTAGTAAACTGCAATCACACAAACAGGCTAGCAGTTTAAACAGGTAACAATTGGGTTATAAACCTTACTATAATAATAAAAAAATTAAAAAAATTACAGGGGACATGGGATTAATATTTTCACACCACAAAATTGTAATAAAATCAATACTAAATATAAACTATATTTTTAAATAAACTGGAAAAGTAAGAAGCAACTTAGAAGGCAAAAATTAAGCAGAGAGGAGCATGGATTTTCATTAGTAGTTAATTACAGCAAAAAGTTTAAGCTTGTAGGAAGATTTAGAATTGATGTGTGCATGATATGAAAAAAGTTTGATTACTGGCAAGACCATCCAATATATATATATATATATTTTGCAAATGCAAGTTTAACATGCCTGTGATTGGTCTGGAAGGTTCTCAGTAAAGGTGTCTGGATTCTCTGCAGAACTATCCTGAGGGAAGAATTTTGGGACATTCATTGTGGTTCTTTCATTATATATATGAAAATATCCCTGCTCCTATACCCTCAGTCTTTGAGAGTAAATGCTTTACTGTTAAGGTCAGTAAATATTCTATGCACTTTGGCTTTCAAGTACACACTCCATTACTACAGTGTTATGGTAACTACATCTAGGATAGCTTTATGCATGTAAGTACAGATCTAATAACTGTACTTAACTTCCAATACAGGGTCACATAAGCAAAATGTTCTATACTTCACTTACAAAATTCAGACCACATTCCATTATGCAAATCTGGCTGGTCAACTGTTATGAGCACAAGTAAGACCGGGACCACTTTAGTGTATTAAAGGGGAAGCTGTTGTGGCCACATGAAAAAAAATGCTGTATTTGCACAATAATATAGCTGCACAATAATGTGCATTTTTAAATTTACAATAACAATTACAATTTTACCTGAAACTGATTTTCACAAAAGGAATCCTATGCACTATTGTCTCAGTAGCCGGGTGATATAAAGATTAACATGCTCAGCTCACAACCAAGTACTTAAGAGTTCAGATTCATGGCAAAGTGGAGGCAACTTTGATAAGGATAACAGATTGCACACTTTTGATGTAACAGAGAATATGTATGGATCCAAATTGAAGAGCTCTGACCAAATGGTCCAACAAGAACGAGAAGCCAGAAATCCTGTCCTTATGTGTGTGTGTGTATTTACATAGTTGTAGTATACAGGGCCTGAGCTACACTCGTGTGGTCGCGTCTCGGTATTTATATTTATTCAGTTTTTCCTGTGTGTGTGTGTGTGTGTGTGTGTGTGTGTGTGTGTGTGTGTGTGTGTGTGTGTGTTTACCTAGTTGTTATATACAGGAAAAGAGCTATGCTCATACTGTCCCGTCTCCAAATCTACTATTAGCCAGTATGTGTGTGTGTGTGTGTGTGTGTGTTGCTTTTGACTCTGTAGGCATTTGTTACAGAAAATCAGAAACAAGAAGTAAAATTGAAGAAAAAAATAAAAATAAAATAAAATAAAAAATAAATACAAATAAAATAAAATAAATAAAATAAATAATAATAAAATAAATATATAAAATACATACACACACACACACACATATATATATGTATATATATATATATATATATATATATATATATATATATATATATATATATATATACATATATATATATATATATATATATATATATATATATATAT
>JAXIVD010004044.1:0-2500 GCA_036785275.1 Cancer borealis
CTTTGGCATCCCGGCTCCGAGGCGCCTTTACAGTCCCATATATAAATTTCTATTCGCTGCAAGGTATTTTTGACTGCCGCCTCGATGCCTCCTCTCTCACCTCTTACCATTTCGCTACATACGTTTGTTGTTGTCGTTGGTCTTTTGTTGATTTTCTACGCTCTAACGCTATTTCCTTTCCCTTTTGTCTCTTCCTCCCTTCCTTCCTCCTGTAATTCTTTCCTTCCTCACCCTCGTTGTAAGCTTTTCACCTTTGCAAATTGCTGTATTGTAGTAACTTCAGTGGCGTTGAAGATGTAGTAACAATAACAACGTCACATCAGCCTTGACACGTTTTTTACAGTATATCCTTAATTTTCACAACTTAAAATTTCTTTTTTAAATCAGAATTATTACCTAAGTGTCTTTTGATTGCAAGTGTATCTGTGTGGCGAAGAAATTGGATAAGAGTTAAGTGGCCTTGAGAGTGTCACCATCAATGCTAAAATCGACGTCCTACAGTGCTTATGGCGTTTGTCACCCTCGATAGGGGAACTTTTAGACAGCTTAGCTCGACCCCCAATCGTGTCTCAGGGAGGAGGGAGGTAAGGGGTACAGCGTGTGATGTGATGGCGTTGATGTTTATTGCGTGGTATCTTTCATTGATTTTGTCAGGTAGAGGTGGAGTGTCAGGGAAAGATTGGGCAGGTGGAGGGGGGTGTAGTGGGTTGGGGCTGTTTTTTTGGGTGGATTGGGCTATCTTTTGCTATGATGTGGTGGTGATATTTCTTTGGGGTGAGTAAGTGTTTGTGGTGTTTACTAAGCTATCTGAGTTAGTGGTGTGTGTGTGTGTGTGTGTGTGTGTGTGTGTGTGTGTGTGTGTGTGTGTGGTGTGTGTGTGTGTGTGTGTGTGTGTGTGAACGCGCCAAAAATTCCTTGCAATTCTCACTGTTTACCTGAGTTTCGTGTGCGTTTACCTCCTTAATGCTTTACATCACCTGTAATCACGCAGAGAAAACTAAACTGCACTAGTAAATGCTTTTTTCCCATTAAATATTATTTTTTTTATAACTGGGAAGAAGTTTATTTTATATAACAATGTACGTAAAACCAACTGACACGAAGGAGGGGTATAAATATAGAAAAAAATGTATGTAAGGATCTGTTATTTTTTATTATTTGTTTTCATTTTTAGTTTAAGGATAAAGGTGTCAAGGGAATTGCCTGAGCCTCACCTGCGGGGAATAAAAATAAAGTTAAATGTATAAATATTTCAACACATTCTCAAGTTATTTTTATATGAACTGATGCGAATAGTTATGTAACATACGAGTTGGTCACAGGTTCAAGCACAACATTAATTAATCATCAGTAGGAGGAACAGGAAAACAGGAAAAGATTTACTTCCTTCATGCGCAACAGTAAAAGTGAACTGTTTCAAGTTTGTATTTTTTGTTTCGCTCGGTAATCAGATCTTGGGAGAAAAGAATATTAGGTTTTGCATATCTGACGACGCCTTAAGATGACAAATTCCTTAAGACATGCAACTTTGCGAGAACTTTTTTCCGGCTGACACTTGCACTTTTCTTTCACGAAGCAAAGAAAAGAAGAAAGTGAAAGCAAGTATAATGTGAATCTCAAAAACAGCGAAAGAGTAAGGCGATAAAGGAAATGAAGGAAGGAATTGTGGAAAAGTTACGAAAAAGTTAAAAGAGCCTAAGAAAAACTTAGAAACACGTATATATTTAACATAAAGAAGTAAAATATTACATAATATCGACCATATGAAATACAAAAGATGTGGAAAGAGAACAAATCAAAGTTAACACATCACTTTCACTTCCTTCCTTTTAAAACAATTACCACTCTCGTCATCCTGTTATTCTTCAACTTTCTTCATCAGATTATTTCAAAGTCAATTCGTGGGTTTGACAATATCCCTGGATCAAGACTAAGGGTGAGGGAGGAGGAGGGAAAGTCTCTATCCTTTGGCATAGATCAAGAGAAGACGTTCGCTCCTTTAGACGAAGAGTCTTTGGATAACGTGATTACCATGTGAATGGAGGTTGTGGGTGTTCGTGTGTGCCGATGAAAAGGACCATTTACTGGGCTGATGGAACCCTCGCGTTTATGTGTGTAAGAGGCTGAAGGGCAGCTCCAAGGATGTCTGTCTGTGCGTCTGTCGTCCTTCTTTCCTTCTCTATTTACTTCGGTCATTGTTTATACAGTGAAAGAAAATTTAAAGGAATATTAACAAGTGAAGACTTAAGTTTATTTTTTTACATGTGCCATTTATCTTAATAATTAAATGTATCTCCCTTTGTTTGACATTTAATAAATGAAATACTGAAATGTTTATGATAGAAATAACAGTCAGGAGAGAATTATGCATTGCTTAAATACATTTTCCGTATATCATTAATTAATTTGATTTATCACTACATTTTATTTTATTTCACCATTAGTTTGTCTTTCAAAGTTGCCTGTTTATATGAAATATTGCACAACCTTTTAAAAGTTT
>JAXIVD010004044.1:7500-39369 GCA_036785275.1 Cancer borealis
AAAAATCAAGGCTGTTGGTGTGTAGGAAAGGGTGTTGGCAGGAAGGGAGGAAAGAGAGGATGTTGGGAGGGAGGAAAGAAACTTTATTGTGAATTGTGAGGAAATGAAGGACGCAAAGAGGGGGTGAGAGGCACTGAAACACTCCCACATCCTTTCCGTATTGGGTGGGAAAAGAAAATCTTGCCTTGGGGAGCCTGTGAGGGGAAGGCTTCTGGTGGGGCTGTGTGGTGGACTTTTGGGGATCAACGGAGGATTAGCGGTCGAAGGAAGACCTCAGTGTTAGAAAAAAAAGGTTTCCAGAAGCAGTTTTCTACTCTGTCAACATTTTTCTTACTCTCTCTTTTTTTTACGTTCTTTTTTCGCGTTCTCAGTACGTGAAGAGGAAGGTAACGGGTTAACTCCGGTGCTTTGTGATGATTTAAGGAGCCAAGTGAGATGCTTCTTTTCATCCTTGTATCTTTGTTGAGTAACGCCATTGAGGGAGAAATCGAGAATTTTTTTGGACCATGACTGTTTCTGGTAATCATCTGTTTAGTAAAAGTAAAGTTTAAATGTACAAAAGTAACCTAGATATCTTCTACGGTGGTTTGCTGTCCTGCCTGGAGTGTGTGGAGCCATTGTGGGATAAATGGTGACTGGTTGCGAGGAAACTCAGTGGTGTAGTTCTCCTTTTCATTGCTTTATGGAAATGTGATGACTAGTTTTATTAAGTTACTAATGGGTATGTTACCTGCAAATGATTGACACACTTTTTTTTTTATGTATGCCTCCCGTCCTCGCTGCCTTATTAGTATCCCGCTTGATGTGTACAAATACAAGAGACTGTTCAGTGTAACGCTGGAGAACTTATAATCTGTGTGTCAGTCATTCCTTTCGTGCTGCCACTCATGCCCTGCCGCACCAGGACGCCACCCTCTGCAATACGTCATTAGTGTTGTGTGATGCCCTTTAGTTTCCACTTCGCAGCCTCTGCTCGCATCCTCATTATCATTATCAAATTGATTTAGTTGTAGGTCCTAATTGGTGCCGGATTCGCGAACGCTCATTAAATATCTAGCATACTGTCTTTTCATGGCGAGAACTTCCAAAAACGGTCTATATATATGGCTCTAAAAATATATATCAATTATGGTGTCACCAAACTAAAACTCACCAGAAACTTTGTGGCAGTAATTTCAGATTGTTTTCATGATACTCTTCCTTTCCAGCAAGTGCAACAACGATGATTAATTGCATCCGGTGATATGTAGAACGTTCCTGTTTGAGCATCGTCATCACAACAAACTTACTGGCTGTTTGCTATTCAAAGTGGAATAGCACTGTTTGAGCGAACCAAACTGTTTGTCATGAAACTAACTTAAGTCCTTGAAGATCTACACCTACAATGTCACAGACCTTGAAAATTACAAACATGAAGATTCAATGACAGAACTACAGAGCATGAACTACGATATTACTGAACTCAATCAGCTGCATGGGAAAAAAAAGTAGAATTTGAATATCAAACTTTGAGACAAATCACTTAATCTACCGCATTAGTAAGCCATATAGTCATTTAAACGGAGCAGGATGTTTGATGAGGAAAAACTTGCTGGTGAAATGAAACTGAGTAGTGTGTCACATATAAGTGCATCGAAGGTAGTTAAGTGACGTAAATGCTTCCAAAATAGTTCAGGCCTATACACCAGTGTCACAAAAGTAAGAATAAGAGATGGAGATATTATATATAAACAAAAGAATATAACCTAGTAAATTCACTCAAACCTTGGCATTAAAGGACCACAGATCGATGAAACAAGAAAAGAAAAATTCGAAAAAAATCTTTACATACCAGAAAGAAAAGAATACCGTTAAAAAAGTTTTTGTTTATAGAATTAATTAATCAATGTGAGCACCTGACTTGACAAAGTTTTGGGATATGTTTTTTGTATGTTGTGTGTGTGTGTGTGTGTGTGTGTGTGTGTGTGTGTGTGTGTGTGTGTGTGTGTGTGTGTGTGTGTGTGTGTGTGTGTGTGTGTATGTGTGTGTGTCTGTGTGTGTGTGTGTGTGTGTGTGTGTGTGTGTGTGTGTGTGTGTGTGTGTGTGTGGGTTTGTGTGTGTAATTAAGAAGTACATCAACTAACATACAGAGTTTGAAAAAAGAAATCATGACTGTTCCACGACATACATTACCGAAGAAGTAATTCCTTCAAGGAAGCTATAAATAACATTTTATATCACATCCACCATTTTGTATTTCCTGACAATGATGACCCCATAGTATTTCATAATGTTAATTCTCTGCCAAACCCAACCTAACCTAACCAAACCCAACCTAACCCAATCCAAACCAACCCAACTCACCTTAACCCAACCCAATCCAATCAAACCAAACCAAACCGAATCCAACCAAACCCAACCCAAACCCAGCCTAACCTAACCTAGCCTAGCCTGGCCTAACCTAACCTAAACTAACCTAATTTAACAAAATCTGATTATCCTAAAACTAACTTCTACCTACACGTACTATATAATGGTAGAGAAAAGGTGCTTCTCGTTGCCTCTTTAATAGAGCACCAACGTCAGGTCCTGCCGGACGCCTACATGAGGTTGGGCGGCACAAGGGTGTCACTGCATCTATCTAGAAACGTACAGTTTTTCCTTGTTAAATGTCCCCTTCCTCTCCCTCGTTGCAGGTGTATGAAAAATCGGTAGATTCCCAAAACCTGTTGCTTGATTTATATTTCATGTGGTCGAGGGAAACTGTAGGGAAGAGAGAGAGAGAGAGAGAGAGAGAGAGAGAGAGAGAGAGAGAGAGAGAGAGAGAGAGAGAGAGAGAGAGAGAGAGAGAGAGAGAGAGAGAGAGAGAGAGAGAGAGAGAGAGAGAGAGAGAGAGAGAGACTGACTGACTCAAGTCCACAAATTGCAAGCATTGCAGCAGCAGGTTTTTGCGTTCATCCCGTTAGGTTTTACATTTTTTTTCTTTCCTGTTTAATTTTTCTTTTTTATTCTATCTCTTATTCAGTCTGTGTTTGTCTGTCTTGTCTTGCATTGCCTTGTTTGTTTATTTGTTTGTCTGTGTCTGTCTATCAGTGTTTTTTCTTCTTCTCTCTCTCTCTCTCTCTCTCTCTCTCTCTCTCTCTCTCTCTCTCTCTCTCTCTCTCTCTCTCTCTCTCTCTCTCTCTCTCTCTCTCTCTCTCTCTCTCTCTCTTTCCAGTTTGATTAGAGCGAGTCACAGTAATAGTTTTGCTTTAAAGATTTGCAGCGCGTCATACAAATCCTTTCAACGTTAATTTTCCAGCACCTCAACAAGCGAATCTACTCTTTCCACTGCCACTCCTACCCATTAAAAACTGACACACGGGACTGAGCGCCCACGTAATCCCCTTTGATGGTGCGTCCGGAAAGGGAAAAAAAAATTGCAACGCCTGAAAATAACCGGGAGTCGTATATGTATATAGAGACCTTTTGTTGCCCCTTAATGTATGTAGCTATCAAGGACAAAAGCATAGCCAGAGGAATCAATCTCTACATCCATACATACATACATATCGTACCTACATTCATCATAAAGAGGCAGCATGCGTGTTTATGTATGAGTGAAGCCTTGTTTAGAATGCCATATCAAGAGAGAGAGAGAGAGAGAGAGAGAGAGAGAGAGAGAGAGAGAGAGAGAGAGAGAAGAGAGAGAGAGAGAGAGAGAGAGAGAGAGAGAGAGAGAGAGAGAGAGAGAGAGAGAGAGAGATGACCCGTGAGAGATGAGACTCAAACGAGCTCTGGAATATTTCAGAGTGTTGGATATCGGTGTTCGATAAGGTGGCTCGAAAGTGAGTCTTCTCACAGGGCACTTTTATGGAGGAGAGTTGGGTGGGGATGAGGAGGAGGGGAAAGAAAGAGGGAAGGAAGGAGGGAGGGTATGATGAGATTTCTGACGAGCATTGGGGAGTAGAAGAAGAAGAAATGGAGCCCGGGAAATGGTTTAGTAAGGGGGGAGGGGGAGTGAATGATAAATGGGGAGTGAGAGAGGCACTTAAGGGTAAAGGAAAGAGTCAGGTAAGAGAAGAAGTTGAAATATCATGGGAAGGTGTGCGTTGGGTACAGGTAAGGATGTATGAGTGACGGGAGATGAAAGGAAGGTGGGTGGTGGAAAGAAAAGTAATCTGGGTAGGGTGGTAAAAGGATTTGTGTTGTGTGTGTGTGTGTGTGTGTGTGTGTGTGTGTGTGTGTGTGTGTGTGTGTGTGTGTGTGTGTGTGTGTGTGTGTGTGTGTGTGTGTATATGCTTAACCAATGTTGCTCTAGTAAAGGGCTTTTTATAGGTTGAAAAAAATTACGTTTGTGGATGGTCAAATTTAGTTCACATGGGTTATTACGTACATCAACAAGAAGAAAAATATAAGAAAGAAGAAAAATAACAAATAGTAAGACAAAGGAAGAGACGAGGAAACAGAAAGCACCACCACCACCAACAGCGGGAGAGGACCGAGTTGAGGTGGAAGGATCAGTCATTATTTTGAGGAACGCAATTTCATTCGCCATTCAGGACCACTCAAGCAGACCTGGAGCCCCGAATACGAATCCCAGTGGAGCCTTGTCCCCGCCAAAGCCAAGAGAATTACTGGGTCAAGCCTTGCCTCCACCAAAACCACCCCAGCCGCGCATGACGTCAGGACACTCTCAGGATGAGCCAATATCTCAGAAGTATTTTTCCCCCCGTGGGTTTTTTGCAATTAAGATAATGCTCCGTACTTATTCAAATGACCTGACCCCGCCTAAAAATACTGAAAACTAAATAAAATGGGAGGAAAACAAAATTAATATACAAAATAGATAAGTATATAGCTGAAAAAATAATGTTGTGGGTAATGTTTTCTTCCTAGTGTAATGAAAGTATTGCATGATAACGTTTAGCATTTTATTGGAAAGATAAAGTAAAGGACAAGAAATATGATGGCAGAAACAAAATGAAGACAAAGTAATGAGTTATGATACAAGAAAAACAAGACAAAAATAATCGTGTACTGCGCGCGACCATCGAAACTTTCTACACTATCTCTTTCTAAGTTTTATCGGTGAAATATATTGCAAAGTTTATCTTCTATGACATTTATTTTTTCAGCATTTTTCATATTAAAAACAAAAAAGTCACTTCTGGGATAAAATAATGCGTTTTTAGCACTTTCCTTAATCTACTTTCCCCTCCCTCCGGCCTCGGCTCGTCTCCTGCTTGTACAGGATTCCCTTTTTCTTTCTATAGCTCCCTGTTTGGTACTTGAAGCTTTGTTGCATCGCTTGGCACTTGTCTTTTAGGGTCCAGCCAATCAGTCTTGAGCTCTATTCATCATTGCATATTTAGTCACATGGTCTCCCCGGCACCATTTTTGCCCACTACTATAAATATCAGGTCTAGTTGTATTATGTCCTCTTTCAATTTTGATTTTTTTATCTCTTACAGTTAGATGGCATTCCTAGTACCCGAGAGTAAAATGAACACACGATCACTACTCGCAGATCTCACACACACACACACACACACACACACACACACACACACACACACACACACACACACACACACACACACAGACACAGACACAGACACACACATACACACACACACACACACACACACACACACACACACACACACACACACACACACACACACACACACACACACACAAACATATTATAAGCAAAAAAAAGTACTAATGAAAAAGAACAGTAGGAGGAGCTTCCATTTTCCCTTGACAACCGTAACTAATTTCATTTTTAATTAATGTCAGAGTGGGAGTGTTTGTTGCACCTTCGCATTAGAGGCAATAAAGCAACCTAATTACTACAACAGCTAATTGTTGGCAGACATTACGTCTCACGTCACCTTGGGCGGCGCTGCTACCACGATATTTTTCACACCACTCTTGGGCGTGAGGAAGCAGAGGCGTGATGAATGTAGTCACCAAGGTAGTTCGTGATCATAAAAATAAATATACACATACAGAGCGACACAAGAAAAGCAAGATGACCGAACAAATTCAACTCATTCCTAAATCATGCCAAGTGTATCAAGTGTTTGTGTCGCGGCAGGAAGGTCATCAGTGTCTCGGAAGTCCTGATCCCCATCCACTTGGACTCCAAATCTAATTAGTTCAACTGACACATGTTTATCCCTGCTTCGAGCAAGGGTCGCAATGAGGTGCATTTGGAGGGCACTGTGAAGCAGCTCGGGTGATGACGCGGCACTGCGTCCCTCACAAAATCAATTCCAAGAATAAGAGTTAAGCGCCGTGGATAAGCGCCATCCTACATATGACTTTCTACTTCAGTTGACATAATCAGCTGCAGACAATAACACAATCTTATTTAATTTTCATGCAGTTTGTTTCTTTTATTATGTATACTATATGTAGTTGTACACATAGATTAATCCTTTATTGTTATGTTTGTTTGCTTTATGTATACACAGCTAACTTCTTTTTTAACCTTTTTTTTACCCAAGGAAGGGCTGGTTTTGGGCGTGTGAGCAGCTACCGTGTTCATGGCAGGTTAGACACCAATGGGCCAATATCAGTTCAGGACCAACGTTTATGGAAACTGCCATTGCCTCACATCAAGCCTTTTATAAGTAGGCTTCTATGGGGATATTCCACCGGTGCTATTACCTTAACTGGCTTACGGGTGACCAGAGAACTTGGAAATAGAAAAACCTTATGGAGATTCGCAGCAACCCTCTGAGTCCCAACACACTGTGACTGTGACATCGTGGCAGCAGCTGAATGTGCTTGAAACTGTTCGTCATGCATCATATCCTCAACGCAATGACACTGAATCTTTTCTTACCACCGACTCGGAAAGGGTAAGCTAGACAAAAAATACATTGAAGGTCCCACATTTAGTCTGTCTCCCTGGGAACTCAATGGCGAAGAACTGAACTGGTTTTGGCACGTAGAACACAAGAAACCCCATCTTGTTTAGTTGATTGTGGACTTACCGCGATCACCTCATTATACACTGTTCAACATGTGAGGTACAGGAGCCCGGTGGCATAACAAGTGCTCTCTCTCACCCCACAACGCTTCTGTCACCCCTTACTGTCCCCCCAGACGTCTAATTACCGCCGTACCTTACTGCCGCCGGTCACAACTCGGCGCTACCGTCTTAATCAATACGCGGAGGAAAGGTACTACGACGGCTTGACTTCATAATGGTAATGTCGAGGACCACAGGGACTCATTAGCAGTCGAGGATGAAAGCCAGAGGGAAATAAAGTCTCAGTAATAGCGAATGGAGTCAAATTCACACTGACGCACCAAACGACAAATTCTGGTCCGTAAGAACTTCGTTGCCTGATTTGTGTATCCGATGTCCAGGTGTTTCCACGCGATCTTTTATTCCTTTGTTCTTTTCCGTCCAGTGATTACCACCAAGCACTTTTCTGTATCCTTATGTACTCGCTTGAAGAGGAATACCACCCTTATGAAGCCTCGACAAGACAAACACTATTATATTCCAGTTAATTTTAAGTGTGTCGCGACTTGGAAAGTATGTAAAATGTTTCCAGACATTTTTTTCTTAATTTTTTTTTTTAACTTATTTATATGCTCTTTTAATTATCTATTTTGATGTCGTTGATGGAATGTATCCAATCGGTTAGGAAAGAAAAAAAACTTTAAAATATCCACTGTTAAGTGTTTAGGGTTTAATAGACGGGTGTGGATCATTAGTAGATAATTTTTTAGCGGCGTACACCTACCATTCATCATAATTGTTGGGGTGTAATTGTTACGATGTGGAGCACGCGACCTCACACATCAACAGTGTAGGCGTCAAAGTTCTGTTACAGCCACGAGGAGAAAAGAGAGAGAGAGAGAGAGAGAGAGAGAGAGAGAGAGAGAGAGAGAGAGAGAGAGAGAGAGAGAGAGAGAGAGAGAGAGAGAGAGAGAGAGAGAGATCCATAATAAGCATCCCAGAGGCGAGATATGTATCCAGGCCAAGAAAAAAAGTGTATATTAAATTAATATCACATTCCTCTTGCATATTTGGATCGCCTGAGCTCTCAAATTTCCCAGGGTCGCTCGAAACGTGATTTATAACAACTTTTGTAACAATTTATCCCGTGATGCTCACGGGGGCTGGGGGGGTAAGCGTCCTATCTTCTACCTTCCCCCTCCTGACCCTGTTCTCAAGCCATGACCTGCATTACTCATAAAGATTTGCATCCTCACAAAAAAAAAATGCAATTATAACTCCAGCTATTATTTTTCTCTCCTATTATTTTTTTCTTCCAGTTTTTTTCTTCCTTTAAGATCCCTGGCCTACTTTCTTCCAGTCTGTTTTTTTTTTTTTACTTCTGAGATCCTGCCTTCCCTTGCTTGCACCTCCTCCTCCTCCTCCTCCTACTCCACCTCCACCTCCACCTCTGCCTCCGCTCCTTGCCTCCTCCTCGACCGGCGCCTCCCTCGTTGCAGCAAATAGTTCTGTAACTAACGAATGTTTGGCAACTCGTGAACTTTATGCGAAAAAAAAACTGGGAACAAACACAAAAGTTACCAAGTAGCGGAAAGGCTTCGTTTGTGTTCAAAGTTAGAGGTGATATTTTTGTATACGAACTGATTGGTCTACAGTGAGTGACAAAATAGACTCATGACGATTGGATTGTGACTTCAGTCCATCCAGCCATCAAAGGGATAAGGATTATTCTGTTTTATATCGAACAAATTAATCGAACTGGTTGGGAGTGAGTGTGTAAGTGTCAAAGCAAATTAGTTTTTTTTCCCTCTTATTTTCAGTCATCTGCGATTGGTGGTCGTCCACATATTATAATCCCTAACCAATTACTGGAGGAATGATTGCCTCCTACGCTCCTCCTGCTTCCATCCACCCCCCAGCCAGCCACGGGTCGCTAGTAAAATATACGTAATTTACTCAGACGTGAAATTAGCTGCTCTCGGCATCTCATTCTAAATCTATAAGTGATTCCTCAGAAAGCCATTTAACAAAAGCTACTTTACACACACACACACACACACACACACACACACACACACACACACACACACACACACACACACACACACACACACACACACACACAGACAAACACCCACAGGAAGACTTCAAAGAAAAGTTGTACACATCTCTTCAAAAATAACTCTTTCTTTAATGTTCTCCCTCCCTCCCATACCTCCAAACAGCGTTCCCCTGCCACCATTACATCACTTTTCCTCCCAGGTATCACCAACCCGTGCCACCTGTCGCTGCGCCTTCCCCTCACACCTCACACCTGCCATTCTTCACCTTAAGGGTTTTAGGGGGAGGGTGGGCCAGCTTTGGCACCTTCTTCCCCTTCCTTTACCCTTATTCTCCACTCCTCTTTCTTGTCCTTTTCTCTTCTTCCTTTCTCTAGTTCCTGTTGCTCCTCTTCTTCCTCCTTATCTCCCCCCTCTCGGTATCTTAATCGAGGTGGCTGTCACCACACACACATCCATTTTCCACACTGTTGTTTTAAGAAGGTCTTCGTGTCCTGGAAGAAATTTATTGCGATGGAAACAAGAAGACAGCGTCCAAATTCTTTTAAGAGAAAATTCGCTTATCTCTTACTATGGTTCTGGCGTTGGCAAGCGGATTTCCCCCTCATCCTTCCTTCCGCCTCTCCTTTATGAGCGTGATTAAGTTATTTCTCTTATTGAACATTGTTTTTGATCGTATTGTTCACGGAAGTTGTTGAAATTGATGGTCGTGTTTGAAGACAGGGAAGATGAATAGTTATGTTTGTGTTTAGATCCCAATCGTTCTCTCTCTCTCTCTCTCTCTCTCTCTCTCTCTCTCTCTCTCTCTCTCTCTCTCTCTCTTTCTCTTTCTCTTTCTCTTTCTCTCTCCGTACATATCTACTTACTCCTTACCTATCTACCCACCCGCCTGCCCGCCACTTCCTCATGTGTGGGCACGGCCGCGAAGGGTTGACGTGCGGGGAGGGCGTGCAAGCCAAGTGAAACAATTAGTGAGAGGTAGTGGAGTCATACAGGGGCTCTCGCTTTATTAACTCCGGACACTCGTGGTTCGTGGTGACGGCTCGCAGGTGAAAATTGTTCCCCCTCGTAAAGCTGTCACGAAGAGTAAACTAAATAGACAAGGTGGGCTGTTATTGTTTGGGTCAGATTTTGGGGAGTTGGTGTTAAGTTAGGTTAGTTTTGTGTTTTGTTAGTGAAGGTTAGATAAACGTTAGATAGATGTTTTTGTTCTGCAAGGATGTGTGATGTGTGTGTGTGTGTGTGTGTGTGTGTGTGTGTGTGTGTGTGTGTGTGTGTGTGTGTGTGTGTGTGTGTGTGTGTGTGTGTGTGTGTGTGTGTGAGTAGTCTGTGGCAAATTTAGGTGTTCATATCAAAATGGTTGTCTCGACAGTGGTGATGTAAATAGTTTTTCTGTTAGTTTTACGTGATAGAAAAGAGTGAAAGTTTGCCAGAGTTAGTTATTGATGCTTCTTTTAACAACAACATCACGTGCATTGCGACAGGAAAGGTGGAAAAAGTGTGAAAATAAACCAATCAATTGAAAGGTAAATTAGTCTCTGACAGTTGAATGTGGAAATACACACACACACTCTCTCTCTCTCTCTCTCTCTCTCTCTCTCTCTCTCTCTCTCTCTCTCTCGCTCTCGCTCTCGCTCTCGCTCTCGCACACACACACACACACACACACACACACACACACACACACACACACACACACACACACACACACACACACATACGGATATATTGAGAACTCCACCTCTCTCCCTTTATTTTCCCTCCTCGCTTCCCCTTTTCCGTATTCCCTTTATACTTTCCCTCTGCCTTTCCAACGTGCGTTTGTAAGCACCAACCATGCACATGGTTTTCCGATTTTTTGTTCGATTGGAAATTTAGTCACTGTTACTTACCAATAGGAACCACAAAAAAAAAGGTATTGGAAGCTTTATATAAACGTTTTTTTTTTTACCCTGAAAAGAAAGACAACATTCACATCAGAGTTGGAAACATTAATTGCAACTCAGAATACAGACACTAAGTTAATCCCACCACAGCAGCGTTGCCTGAGTCAGCCGAGGCCCTGAGCGACACATTAATTAAGCGGGAAATGTCAGAGGCGAGCTGCTGGACGCAGTGCAGCTCACCAACCAACCCTTGGCGTGACCGGTGCGCTGCGCTGCTTGGTGATGAGACTGTGGTGATACACGAGGCAGAGGGAGGTGAAGGTTGATGTTTTACTTTTTGTTTGTGTTGGTGTTTGTTCAGGTCCATGAAACGAGGGTGCAGCTATAGCGTTTTATGAAGCGTGAGGTGAAATGGTGGATTGCACAGGCTTGGATGGTGCCGTAACCTATTTCATTTGACTCTGTGCGATGATCATTTCACTGATATTTCATTTCCTAAACTTTGAAATCATTGGTTTTGAGGCAAGAAGTAAAAGATGGCGCCATGTGACCTTTAAAAAAATGCTGAGATAGAAGGAGAATGTCACGTCCTCAGTGACTTTTGAGACCACAGCTTTGAGGCAGTCGTTGAAGGCACACTGATTACCTTTTCTCGGCGTGTATCTTGGCTGTTTTTCTTCCTCCTTCTCATCTTCCTTTTGCTCTCCTCTGTCTCTGAGTCCTTAGTAAATAATAAACTGGGTTTCATTGCTTCTCTGCGGCACCAAAAATGTCTCTCGTCTTATTTTTTACAACTTACTTGGTCTTTCAGTATCTTTGTGGACTGGATATAATATATGAATTTTAATAGAAAAAAATTGAAAAGTCACATTAATATTAGGAGGTTATTTTTGTTTATTTAGGTTTATTTGCAATTTTATTAAATATTTAACCGTTACTGTCGAACTCAGCTTAAAAGATGCTCTCAGTAAGCACTCAGTAGGTTCTCAGCAAACCCTTAGCCTTCTCCTCCACTTTCAGCACCATTAACTGAGCTTCTTAACCCGTCTAGACCTGCGCCACCACCAGGCTGAGTCACTCTTCTAGTCTGTCTCACACTTGCACCGCCGCGGCCCGTGTGTTGTGTTGATGAGAGTGGCCAGTACACTCTGTTCAGTATATTGGGTGCAGCAACGCAATGTTCATGACCTTGACTCACTTCTTGACCGTTTGAAAACAGCGTGAGGTACAGAAAATAAAGCAATTGGCTCTTATTCATAAAGACGTGATTTCCGATTCTACCATACATTTGTTTTTTGTCATTAGCAACATGTTGTAGAAGTGCTGATAATATAATTGATTAAATAAAAAGATAAATACAAGATAAATAATGATAAATACATCTTACACGGGATGGTTATGAAGAGCTTCTCCCCGAAACATTCTTTGTCAGGAACATGAGATATTTTTTCAAGAGCCTTGTAGGAGAACACGTGGCCTGAGACTCACATGTGTTTGTTTACTCCGCGTGCCGTGTTCCGCCTCGCTGCTCCTAAGAGAGGCGAGGAGAGGCTGCTGCTTTGAAATGCTGCTGTTTTTTTTTTTAGTGTGTACTTGTGCCTTTTGGGTCAACGCCTGTTCACATCAAGGTATTTTTGTATTTTTGTTTGTCTTGCATACTGAGGCGGTGCACAGACTGCCTAGGTCTTGAGAGGCTCAGAACATTTATTTGGATGAAGTGCAAGAATCCCACTAATGTTATGCTTATGTTTTACTGAATTAAGATATTTCTAAAATTCTTTTTTTTTTTGTAGGATGAAGAAATAGAAACGCTTTCTTTGTTTTTTTACAAGCATGAACGCCGTTGGACACTGTGACTTGACAAACCGTTGAAGCTTTCTGTTTTGTTAAATTTATTGGACAGAAAAACAGTTGAACCTCGTCGGGTTGTCGCGTTTTCTCCAAAAGTTATTTAAAAACCAAACAAAATATTACGGCATTGTTACTGAAGGCTTTATATTTAAACGACAAGGGACTCTACAGCAACAGAACTATTGAATAACTGATGCCCCTAGTGTGTGTGTGTGTTTGTGTGTGTGTGTGTGTGTGTGTGTGTGTGTGTGTGTGTGTGTGTGTGTGTGTGTGTGTGTGTGTGTGTGTGTGTGTGTGTGTGTGTGCATGAATATGTGAGTCCCCTTGCAGTCAAAGTTACGTACACATTCATCACATATTCTTTGTAGTTGAAGAACAAACGCGGGTATTAATAGGTCACCATGGAAAAAAAGTGTTGTAGTGTGTGTGTTGTATAGCGATGTGCCGCCCGGTGTGGCCTTGTAACACACATAGGTGGAAACAGTGCAAGTACCACACGCAAGCCAACTATGGATGTATGAGTTGTGTGCGTTTAAACGGTTACACTGGTTTGTAGTACATACTGTTTGTTTGTCAATTTGATATTTTTTATGATCTACATTTGTTTTTGAGTGAGTAAGGGAAACTGGTATCTGTATAAGTGATTTTTAGGGGAGATTATTAGATTATTATTATAGGTGATTTGGATTTTAACTCGGGTATGGGTTAGGTCCTGGGCCCATTCACGTGATGCGCCGTAGATTGGACTGTTGATGCTTAGCCTTGACGGAGGATTGCTGTCTCCCTAACACTTGTACTCTTGTTCTATTAATGGCATCGAGTTTCTAATACCCTACGTTTTTCATGTATATTTCTGTGCTTATATATAATCTCCATTTTTCCTTAATTTTCTTACATTTCTCTACACCTTACACTCTAATTTTTGCCTTTACATATATTTGTTTCCTTGCAAATGTTTGTCAGACATGCAACACGTACATACACAAAGCTCAAAAAAGCTCTTAATATTATTGTGCACGACACTGTATTGTCACTCTCGGTCATTTCTTTTTGTCAACCAACATGGGAGTATTTTCTTTCTTCCTTCCCCTTTTCATCTTTTTGTGCTTCATTTAAGTTTACATTTCATCATCATACTTTCCTTTCTTCCTTCCTTCTTGCTTTCCTTCCATTCCTCACTCACCTTTACCCTTCCTCTTCTTTCTTTTATTTATGTATTTCTCCCTCCTTACTCTCTTCCCTTCCCTCCTCTCTCTCTCTCTCTCTCTTTTTCTCTCTGTCTTTCTCTCAGTCCTCTGTTGTCTCGGGATCTCAACTCCTTCCAACACTGCCAAATGGAATGAAAAATCACCCTTCCCCGCGCCACCACAGATAATGGCCATCATATAAACCTTCAACCGGTTCTGTGTGGCATCTTGAGGGAGCCTTTTTTTGTACCGTCCTTTGGAATCGTCTGACAAATTCCGACACCAAGCTTCACCTAAAAACGAAGGACGTTGATTCATCATCTTCACGAGTGACAAGGGTTCCCAAAAGGCGCCACGCGGGCCAGGAAGCTGCACCCTCTCCATCATCTATCTCTCATGATACTTGTTTCCTTCTAGTTCTCCCCTCACCAGTTTTTTCTCATCCTTTCTCTTCTCTCCCGCTCACACACACACACTCTCTCTCTCTCTCTCTCTCTCTCTCTCTCTCTCTCTCTCTCTCTCTCTCTCTCTCTCTCTCTCTCTCTCTCTCTCTCTCTCTCTCTCTCTCTCTCTCTCTCTCTCTCTCTCTCTCTCTCTCTCTCTCTCTCTTGGCGTAAAGGTTCTCTCAATCGTTACTCTCTTCCGCTTGAGTTTGTGAGTGTTTGTTGGTAATTGTATAATGTAGATAATTATATAATATTGCAAAGACGTTATTATTTGTTACAGTGATAATGAAATTTTTGCGGGATTAACTGAGGGTCAGGCTCATTCTGCGTGAAATTAGTGTGATCTTCTTTGTGTGGAATTGATTTATTGCATTAAATTTTGAATGAGTATGTGTAATGATTTCATTGTGAATTTCAGTTTACAGAGTTTTGGTAATTTCAGTGTTTGGTTATTTATTTATTTATTTATTTATTCATTTATTTATATATTTATTTGTTTGTTATGCAATAGGATATTACGCGGAAGAATGTGAATGAATGATGAGGAGTAAAAAGGAGTATGATATTCTGTAGTTAACAATGATAATGATACTACTAATAATAACAACAATGATGATTATAATAGTAATAATAACAGGAGTAATAATAAAACAAAACATTGATAATAATTATATCCATAATGTTTATATAATTTGCACTATCATGAGTATTTGTTCCGTTATTTTTTGGTATGTAAAGTTCCTATTTCACCAACTCACCATCCTGCATTTTGAAGGTCATCCCTCTCTTCCTCTCCCCTCTTCTCTGCATCAGCCCTTCCCTTCCCTCTGCCATCACTTAAATCACCATCATCTTAGGGGCTGGCGGTATTACTTTCTCCGCGTTGTTTGTTTTCCCCCCCAATGCCGAGAGAGAGAGAGAGAGAGAGAGAGAGAGAGAGAGAGAGAGAGAGAGAGAGAGAGAGAGAGAGAGAGAGAGAGAGAGAGAGAGAGAGAGAAGAAAAAAAAGAGAGAGAGGGATAAGAGTGGGAAGATGAGCTAGGATGATGAGGAAGCGTGAATAGGTAAGGGAAATGGTCCAAAGGAATCAAGTAAGGTGAAGGAGATGGAATAGGTATAAGAGTCTAGAATGATAAGGAACAGCAAGTATTGTAATCAGGAAAAATGAGACATACTAGGAACTTAGGAGGATGAGGGATTATCAGGGAAAAGAGGCATTGGATGTGAGAGAGATATAACAGGAAGGTGAAGAGAGGGCAGGCAGGCATTGGGTCATGGGAGGGCAAGGGGAAACAAGCGAGGGAGCGAGGAAGGTTGAAATGATCGATCACGTGAGGGAGTCAGGCAGGGTGAGGGAGAATAGCAGTATTTAGGTGAAGCGTTGTGGGTAGACAGAGCTGCGCGTTGCCTTGGTGCTCTGTCTTGTCTCCCTATAAGTCTATAGTGCATATAAAATCATCTCTGGATACAAGGGTTACTGTGCCATTTCAATACCATTTAGTTTACTTTCCCCAGGCTTCCCCAAGCACCTATTCATCGATCACTCTGCAACTGTAGATAGGACGTTAGCTGAGTGGGTAGTGCGCCGACACCCTAATAATGTTTAAACTGAGGCTTCGTAGAAAGGCACATTAAACACTAAACCATGAGATGATGCATGCTTGTGTGTGTGTGTGTGTGTGTGTGTGTGTGTGTGTGTGTGTGTGTGTGTGTGTGTGTGTGTGTGTGTGTGTGTGTGTGTTTATACGTGTGTGTGTACATGCACATAAACAGTCTACAAAGTAAACATCTTACCCTCATGTTATTCTGGCAAGGGCCTTATAATGCATCCTTCCACCACAACCACCATCGCTATCATTAACACCACCACAGTCACCACCACCACCACCACCATCACCATTATCACCACCATCATCTCATATCTACCTCCTTCCCTCCACAACACTGTCTACTAACGCTACCTACAACTAGCACTTCCTCCTCCTCCTCCTCCTCCTCCTCCTCCTGACTCCATCCTACGTGGGCAGCTGATTGAGTTCAGTGGACGCGCTCCAAATAACAGAAAGCGTTACTGTATTCCAGGAGCCAGGCTTGACGATATAACAGATGTATGCGAAGAGGTCACCAGCGACGCAGACAATAACACTCTTTTTATCATCCACGCAGGAACAAACGATGTGTCATCCACAAGACCCGAGGAGTTGCTTGAAAAGTACAGGAAGATGATCCGCCAGTACAGGACTAAGTCTAATAACATTGTTATTTCAGGCATTCTTCCCAAGATAGTTGCTGAACCGAGGTTCTACGGCAAGGCGCTCATCATCAACCACAGACTCGAATCCCTCTGTTCACAGGAAGGTGTTGACTTCCTAAACCTGTGGGATGACTTTTACAATAACCCACTTCTTTTCCAGTACGACGGACTGCACCTGAACAGTGTTGGGCATGCTCGCTTGGGCAGACTTTTCAGTGATAAAGTTTTTCTTTATAGGTCAAAAAACGCCGAGCGGACGAGAGCAGCAAAGACATCATAGTTTCTCCGTGTAATGCCACCACTGAGCCAAATAATAATGTCACAGCTGACCCAATCGTCACCACTAATCCTAATGCTAATGACGCTACTGATCCGAATATTAAAGTTTGTTATGTAAATGCTCGCAGCATCAGAAATAAATTCACTGATCTTGAAGCTCTCGCCGCAATGGATCAGTACCATATCATAGGAGTCACAGAATCATGGTTAGACACGTCGAACAGAGATTACATTGCAGAATTTCAGTTATCCGGTTATACAATTTTTAGCTGTGAAAGAGAAAACAAAATTGGCGGTGGTGTAATCCTATATATTCACAGCTCGCTCCATCCGATCTCCCTTAAAACAGAACCCATCAACGGAGTGGACACAGTTTTCATCGAATTAAAGAGTAACTCGAGCAGAAAAATACTTGGATTGATTTACAGACCACCAGGAAGACCCGCTGAAATTGACCGTTTGCTTTTCGAATCAATCTCCGAAACAATTAGTCAATGTGAAACAATCATTATGGGCGATTTTAACTTGCCAGTAACGAGATGGGGAAATCCGTTAAGATCACATGCAGGACACGACCTGTACACGAATTTATTAGAGAGCGAATTACATCAACACGTTCATGAACCGACGCGCGACTTAAATACCCTTGACCTCATTCTTTCAACAAGCGAAGAGATAGTCAGCAACGTAAATGTTGGCCCAGTTTTCAGCTCAAGCGACCATCGGATAATTACGTTCAACTTGAAAATGAAGGAAATAAAAGTAAATGACAGTAAGGAGAGGGTACCAAATTATCAAAGGGCAAATTTCACCAGAATGCGGACAATTCTAGAAGACACTGACTGGAGTGAACTGTTGTCAGAGTCAGAATCAGATATTGATAGGTCATGGGAGGCCTTTACCACAAAGCTGAACGAAGCTATTAGAGTATGTGTACCGTATCGTTACAGACGTTCAGCAAGGAAGAATAAACCAAAATGGTGGAACGATGAGATAAAAAACAGCCTCTCTCTCAAAAAACACGCGTACGATAAGTATATATCAACTAAAAACCAAGATGACAAAGTTGAGTTTGACAGAGTTCGTCGCGAAACTAAGAGACTAATAAAGCGCAGCAAGAATAACCTTGAAGAATATATAGCGGAATCATGTAAATCTAATCCTAAAGAATTTTATAGTTTTGTTAAGAGTAAAAAAGCCCTTACCTGTAATATCGGTCCACTTACTAAAGGACAAGGAAATCACACAAACGACGAAAATGAAATGGCTACAATCCTAAACAACTTTTTTGCATCCGTATTTACAGAAGAGGATTGTTCATCGTTTCAACCACTCGAGACTAGAAGAACCGAAAACTTCTTAAATGATTTACTCATCGTAGAAAATGACGTTGAACAAAAAATCGATAAGATGAAAAATAATAAAACCCCTGGACCAGATAAAATTTCCCCGAAAATCTTGAAAGAGGTCAAGCATCAGATCAGTAAACCGCTTGCAATCATATTCAATAAATCCTTAAGGATTGGTAAAGTTCCATCAGATTGGAAACGTGCTAATGTAACCCCAATCTTCAAAAAGGGAGACAAGTCACAACCCGGAAATTATAGGCCAATCAGTCTGACGTCAGTAGTATGTAAATTAATGGAGACAATCATTCGTGACAATATGGTGAAATTCCTTGAAGACAACGATATAATTAAACCCTCACAACATGGTTTCCGTAATAAACGTTCATGTCTAACTAACTTATTAGACTTCTTTTACAATGTTTTTGACACGTACGATGAAAGCAGAGCAGTAGATATCATATATCTGGATTTTCAAAAGGCCTTTGATAAAGTTCCCCATCAACGATTGCTTAACAAACTAAAGATTCACGGTATCTCTGGTAGCATCTACAATTGGCTTCAGGACTGGCTCTCTGAACGTAAACAGAGAGTAGTCTTAAACGGTGTCTCCTCTCAATGGTTAAACGTAAAAAGTGGCGTACCACAGGGTTCAGTACTTGGCCCTATTTTGTTTCTGATATATGTTAATGACATAGATGATGGGATCTCATGCAAAATATCAAAATTCGCTGACGATACGAAAATTGCCAGTAAAGTAACTTCGACAAGTGACAGAGAAGTCTTACAATCAGACCTTGATCGACTAACGTCTTGGGCCAATAAATGGCAAATGAAATTTAACGTTGATAAATGTAAGGTACTACATATCGGAAGAAATAATGATCACGTTCAGTACCAAATGAATGGAAAACTACTTTCTGCAGTGAACAAGGAAAAAGATCTAGGAATCACAATATCAAGCGATTTAAAACCCAGTCAGCATTGCTCAGAGGTAGTTAAAACCGCTAACAGATTGGTCGGCTTTATTGGGCGTACTTTCGAAAATAAATCAGAAAAAGTCATATTAAAACTGCATAATTCACTAGTACGACCTCATCTTGAATATTGCGTACAGTTCTGGTCCCCATATTACAGAAAGGACATTGACAAACTGGAAAGAGTCCAGCGTAGAATAACGAAAATGATTCCAAGGCTGAAAAATAAACCTTATGAAGAAAGACTTAAAGAATTAAACTTATTCAGCCTCGAAAAACGAAGGATGAGAGGAGATTTAATTGAAATGTTCAAGATAATTAAAGGATTTGATAATATCAATGCAGAAGATTACATTACTTTTGATCGATCAAATATAACAAGAAGACGTCATACTTTTAAGATTACTGGTAAAAGATTCACATCAAACGAAGCCAAACATTTCTTTTTCAATCGGATCGTTAACGTTTGGAACTCCCTGCCCGCCAATGTCGTCGACAGTAAAACAATTAATACATTCAAAAATAGACTGGACAAATACTTAGAAGCCAATCCGCAACTAAAACATTATTCGTCAACATAGTAAACTTTGAGCAAGTTCCTTCTAATGTACAGTAATTACAAAATCTCGATTCGGAAGGACGTCGCTAGGGGCCTGACATCGCTTGCCAGGTAGTAGTGTTAGTGACAGTAGTAATAGGATAGACTAATCTAATTCCACGCATTTATTTATTTATTTTTACTTATATTGCATGGTTGGCCTTCCTCTCCTGCCAGTCGTGGCTGGTGGGAGAATCCCTCACCCTTACTATCCTGTATCCTTCATCCCAGATTTGATAGTGTAGTCTAGTTTATCACAAACAGCCTCGTAAGGGCCAGTAGGCCTGTTGCTGTTTGTTCTTCCTATGTGTTCCTATGTGTTCCTCCTCCTCCTCCTCCTCCTCCTCCTCCTCCTCCTCCTCCTCCTCCTCCTCCTCCTCTTCCGCGCTACCTTTACCACCACTATTTTTAGATCACTACCTACTACTACTACTACTACTACTACTACTACTACTACTACTACTATTATCATTCATTATATACATGATTTTTGTATTAGTTAAGTATGTTGTTTTACGATAATTGCTACATCATTATCATTTTTAGTGTCGTAGAAATAAAACTAAAGGTTATAAAAAAAGGACAAAGAAAGATAAAGTAGTGAGATGTACCCTGTTATATTAGTGTGTGTGTGTGTGTGTGTGTGTGTGTGTGTGTGTGTGTGTGTGTGTGTGTGTGTGTGTGTGTGTGTGTGTGTGTTAATGCACTTTTTATAAATCCAATTATCAACATACACACATTATTATATCCAATGTAAATATTGTCTCCTTCTCCTCCTCCTCCTCCTCCTTCTCCTCCTCCTCCTCCTCCTCCTCCTCCTCCTCCTCCTGATGTACATAAACATCAAAATGCACCCACAACGCCCTCACATCTAGTTTCTTAAGAAGCCTCATTAGGGGACGAAGCGAGGAGGAGGAGGAGGAAGAGGAGGAGGAGGAGGAGGGAGGAGGAGGAGGAGGAGGAGGAGGAGGAGGAGGAGGAGGACACAAACAATAAAACAGGGGAGGTAAAAGAGATACAAAAACAACTTAGGAACATGCGTAAGAGTATCAGATAAATGAAAGGTGCCTTGAGCAGCAGGTAGTTATTAAGAGAAGGAGGAGGAGGAGGAGGAGGAGGAGGAGGAGGAGGAGGAGGAGGAGGAGGAGGAGGAGGAGGAGGAGGAGGAGGAGGAGGAGGAGTACAAAGGAATACAAGGGAACACAAACAGAAACACACCCTAGGCTCTACATGACTATCTACAAGTGTTGTTTGAATGGGATCAAGCCACGATGCCACGTATAGTGCAACCTCTACAAGGTTGGAGTTAGCAGATTACAAATGCAACTTAACTATAGTAAGTATCCTTATAGGTTGGAGTTGGTGTTCCGTCAACTCCAGCCTCTGATGCATACTAAAAAATGCTACCTCAATATTCTCACCACCTAAGGTTTGACAGCTGTGTAAAATGAGTATAGATAAACATAATCATGATTTGTGAGAAAACAATGATAACGTTGCGAGTGCAAGTGACGATTCCCTTCAAGGACAAGCGGCCTCAACGGGTCCGTGTTGTACTGAAGGATCGCGACGCGTTCTTCTTCCCCTTCCGCTGCAAGCTGGTCTCCATCCCGCTCTACAAGGCGAGGTGGAGGCTGCAGCCGGACAACGTGTGGCAGAACGAGCAGGCCATGGCCGTGCCCCTCCACGTGCCCAAACTGCTGGACATGAAGGGCCTGGCGCTGCAGTTGTACTGTCTGCGTGGCAGCTCAGTGCAGCACAAAGGCATCTTCAACTTCAGGCGGGTGATGGAGCAGCGGGAGGATGAGGAGCTGGTGCTGGCGATGCGTTATCCGAAGTGTGATCGCAAAGGAAAGAAGGAAGTAACAAGGGCAGGGAGTGTGCAGGGCAGGTCGGCAGCAGGTAATACCATTGTTACACCTGCTGGAAAGAAGGAGGGCGTGAAGCAGGTAACAAGGACCGGAAGTGTGGACAAGTCGTTAGCAGGTAATACGATCGTTACACCTGCTGTAGTGGAACACAATACGCTGTCACCCGCCACTGACAGCCTCGGGAACACCTCAGACGTGCACGCCTCAGGAAGTGAGCCAAGCTTGGCCACGAGTGCACGGCAGCAGGACGTGCACCCCTCAGGAAGTGAGCCAAGCTGGGCCACGAGTGCACGGCAGCAGGACGTGCACGTGCACGGTTCAGACAGTGAGCACGTTAGAGCAGCTCGACGCTTCAGGTTCACCGACTCCGGCGCAGTGTTCCCCGAGCTGGTGCGGGAGTACGAGGAGGTGAAGGCGAAGGAGGAGGCGGACAACAAGGCCAAGGACAAGGACCGTCACGCCCTCACGCCCACCTGTGAAGGGACGGACAGTACGCGTGTGTACCATGTCCTGTGCGGTGTCCTTGGTGTGGGCGTGATGGTGGGCGGCCTGGTGTGTGTTGCCGTGATGGGCATCGGAGCGCTGATGTCCCAAGAATACGTGCAACACTGAGGCCACTGAGGCGATCACCTGCACACCCGCACAACCGCTCGCCCGCACACCTGTGTCTCGCGACGTCGGCGGCGAATAGTTTGTTTTATCACGAATCATTTCCAACAGCATTTAAACAACATTTAAACAGACAGCCCCGTTAGGTCCAGTAGGACTGTTGCTGTCTGTTCTTCCTTTGTACAACGTGTTTTCTTCTTTATAATAAAAACAAAGAAATGTTATACAAATGTAGTTTATTTTTTCCATTTAAATGATATATGCTTTATCAAGTACTTTATTATTATTTTAAAGGAAATTGTGAGTTTTTTTTCTTCTCTTTAATTAAGAAAGGAACAATTCCACAAACAGAAAGATGCTTACAAGTTCATGTTACATTTAACCACAACAATGTTACATTTAACACTCACCATCCTGCACCACAACACACACACACACACACACACACACACACACACACACACACACACACACACACACACACACACACACACACACACACACACAGACAGACAGACAGACAGACAGACACACACACACACACACACACGTAAACACGCTGTTCTGAAGGCATACTCCACAAATTTCCTCTTTAACGATGTCGAACTTTCCTCCGGTACTACCATGCGGAGAACACTTGGAGTCAACACCTCATAAGGAACATACATTTGTAGAGGGTACGACATGAAGACTGCAAGAGCCATCAATATTTTCACTGTCTGGGCTTACCTGAGGGTGAATTAGGGTGATATCAGGGTGAAATTTAGAGTAGAATTAGGGTAGATAAGGTTAGACTTAGGTAGGATTGAGTTGAAGTTAAGTTAGGTTTAAGTTAAGTTGAGTTAAGTCAGGTTTGGTTAAGTTAAGTGACGTTAGATTTGATTAACAATAAGCTAGAATTTTTTTTGATACTACTACTACTACTACTACTACTACTACTACTACTACTACTATTGCTACTACTACTACTACTACTACTACTTCTACTACAACTACCTTAACAACTATAACAACTACTTCTTAACAACCTTAACTACACCCCTTCACTACTCCTACTTACACTTCCCCACTAGGCAGATTCAAGGTTATCGAACCCTCGACTTGTGACCCGTAAGTCATGTAACCAAAGAAACCAAAAGCCGAATACAGACACACCACCACCATCATGGCAGTGTTGAGTACGCCGTTAAAACCACTAAAGGCTGAAGGTGATTTCATATTGTTCTCTAAAGGCAAGACCTAAAGGGGAAAAATATATTAGACAGAGAAAGACATTCCTTCAAAGACAGAGACAATAGAACTAAAATAGAGAGGTTGTTCCCCCTCAAAAAATACACATACACACACCCATACATTTTATCTCCTTCCTCCCCTCCCCCAACATCCACCTCCCCCACCTCTTACCCACCCTAACACACACCCTTCCCCCAACTTCCCCCAACTTACCAGCCCAATTCCTTTAAAAGCATAGACAGCAAAACCAAAATAGAGAAACAGACAGAGAGAAAAAGAGAGAGACCTACACCGCCACCCCACACACTTTCCCCTCTACCTCCCTTCCCTCTCTACCCCCTCCTTTCCCCTTACCTCCACTCCTTCCCTAACATCTCCCCAACATCCCCACCACTTACCAGCCCAATTCCTTCAAAGGCGTACACAGCAGAGCCAAAATAGAGAGGTAATCCCGCCCAGCCAGCAAAATTTGGAACATCTTCATTCACTTCGGGTAAATCTCGCACCATGTAGTAAAGGCAGATTGCAAGTCCAACGATCTGTATCATGCTGGCGAGTAACGATACAGGGGTTAGGTACTGGAAAATAGGGTGAGATTAGGGTGAGAGACTGTTTTAGGGTAAGTTTAGGGTGAATTTAGGTGTGGGGCTGTCCTAAGGTGTGTTTTTAGGTGTGTTTAGGGTGAGAATAAGATTATGTTATAGTGTAGGGTGTATTTAGGGTGTGTTTAGGTGTGGTTAGGGTGTGTTAGGGTGAGAAAAAATATATTAAGACACTATAATACAAAAAGATATCTATATATACACAAAAAAATTCATTATTATTATTATTATTATTATTATTATTATTATTATTATTATTATTATTATTACACTTACCTTAAGGTCGGGAATGTAACATACAAGTAGTACTAGAATCAGCAATATGGACATAAAAGCGAAAGAGCTTCTTCCAGTTTCTCCTTCAATCATTCCATCCAAAGCCTGTTGATTATTATTATTATTATTATTATTATTATTATTATTATTATTATTATTATTATTTTATTTTATTTTATTTTTGTAAGTAAATGATTAAGTTTTTCTGGTTTAGTTAAGTTTATCCTTTTATTTATTTTATATTTTCTAAGGATAACTTGCATATTTTTCGATGAGATTACGTTTATGTATTCATTATTTATTTATTATTTAGTTATTTTAACACACACACACACACACACACACACACACACACACACACACACACACACACACACACACACACACACACACACACACTACAATTAATTTGATATCCTTTTATTCCAGAGTTATTGATATAATACAGGAGCGAGATGGATGGGCCGATTGTATCTATTTGGATCTGAAGAAAGCATTTGATAAAGTTCCGCATAAAAGACTTGTGTGGAAACTTAGAAAAGAAGGTGGTGTAGGAGGGAAATTGTTGGCATGGATGGAGGATTTTCTGAAGGACAGAGAAATGAGAACGGTCATTAGAGACGAACCATCTACATTTAAAAGAGTCTACAGCGGGGTCCCTCAGGGATCAGTTTTGGCTCCAGTAATGTTTGCAGTATATATAAACGATATAGCTGAAGAATTAGAAAGTTATACAAGTCTGTTTGCTGATGATGCGAAGATCTTGAAACGGGTGAAGAAAAGGGAGGACTGTGACGTGCTTCAAGAGGACTTGAATAAGATATACAAATGGAGTAAAAAATGGAAAATGGAATTTAATGCAAGGAAATGCAGTGTATTGGAGTTAGGGAAAAGCAAAAACAGACCAGTTGGAGCTTACAAGTTGGGGGAAGAAAACATCCAAAGAAGAAATACAGAGAAAGATCTAGGAGTAATTGTTATGGACGATATGTCACCGAGAAGGCATGTAAATAAAATTGTTGCTTAAGAATATAAGAGTGGCATTTTCCTACATTGATGAGGATATGATGAAGAAAATTATTGTCACTATGATAACATTGTTTATTGATAAGCAATTGTATACTAAACACACACACACACACACACACACACACACACACACACACACACACACACACACACACACACACACACACACACACACACACACACACCTACCTGCTTCAAATTCTGCGATACAAACACGAAATAAACGCAGCAGAAACCCATTTGAGTAATAATTAAGAAAGTCGTGATAGTATAACCAACAATATTAGCCCAAGGTTTGCATTTTTCTGGTCCGGCGCTGAAAGCCACCTTGACCGTCTGCTCGTAGCTTAAAGATGATACGTGGGTCCGCGCACACAGCTCCCGGGAACACTTCAGCTGGAAACACACGAGAAGAAAGTTAGAGATAGTTAATGTAGCTTTGAGTGGGTGAAAGAGAGAGACAGAGAGACAGAGACAGAGATATAATATAAGGAAGAAAGAGAGAGATAGAGATACAGAGAGAATATAAAGTAAGAAAGAGATAGATGATAGAAATAAAAATATAGATTAGAAGAGATTACAGCAATATACATGATGACATTGTATTTCTGAGTGGAGGGGAAGGATGTATGTGTGTGTGTGTGTGTGTGTGTGTGTGTGTGTGTGTGTGTGTGTGTGTGTGTGTGTGTGTGTGTGTGTGTGTGTGTGTGTGTGTGTGTGTTTAGTATACAATTGCTTATCAATAAACAATGTTATCATGTTGTCAATGTGAATCAATAAGTAGCATTGCCTTACACACACACACACACACACACACACACACACACACACACACACACACACACACACACACACACACACACACACACACACACACACACACACAACCCCAAAACTCACCAGGGTATGCATGCAGTGTATACAAATTATGCCCATGATCGGTATTCCGGCAAAACCAACCCATAATCCGGCATTCTTGAAAGCTTTCGGCATGGCTAGAAGACCAGTGCCGACGTTACCCTTGAGCACGTGGATCAAGGTCTCACAGTTGCTGGAGGAGGAGGTGGAGGAGGAGGAGGAAGAGGGGGAGAAGGGAGGAGGTGGGTGATGAAAATGGATATAAAATGATGAGGAGGAAGAGGAGGAGAGGGAAGGCAAGAAAGAGGTTAGAGGAGGTTGTAATGAGGTTTAGAGAAGGAGATGGAGGAGGAGGAGGAGGAGAAGGAGGAAAGATATGGTTAGGTTAGATTAGGTAATATGTTAAATAATAATAATGATAATAATAACCATATGTAATACAATCTCTCTCTCTCTCTCTCTCTCTCTCTCTCTCTCTCTCTCTCTCTCTCTCTCTCTCTCTCTCTCTCTCTCTCTCTCTCTCTCTCTCTCTCTCTCTCTCTCTCTCTCTCTCTCTCTCTCTCTCTCTCTCTCTCTCTCTCTCTCTAATACTTACGTCGTTGGATTCTCAAGATCTCTCGATAGTAAAGAAAAAGTCGATCTTCTTCTCTTCATCTTCTCTCCTCCTCCTCCTCCTTCTCCTCCTTTTCTTCCTCCTCCTCCTCCTCCTCTTTCTCCTCCTCCTCCTACTTTTTCCATGTTCAATTCACGTCCTGTTCCCCCCCAGCCATCTTGCTCCTTGGTGGGGGGGGGAGAGGAAGAAGAAGAAGAAGAAGAAGAAGGGGAGAGAGAAAGAATTAATAATAATAATAATAATAATAATAATAATAATAATAATAATGTATTTTTATTATATATATTTCTTTATTTTATTTTTTATATATATATGTGTGTGTGTGTGTGTGTGTGTGTGTGTGTGTGTGTGTGTGTGTGTGTGTGTGTGTGTGTGTGTGTGTGTACTTACTTTAATATCCACTGCTGGGGTGATATTGCTCTTCCCATTCTGAGAGAGAGAGAGAGAGAGAGAGAGAGAGAGAGAGAGAGAGAGAGAGAGAGAGAGAGAGAGAGAGAGAGAGAGAGAGAGAGAGAGAGAGAGAGAGAGAGAGAGAGAGAGAGAGAGAGATTCAGATTCAGATTCAGATTGTTTATTATCCACAAAGAGTGGTTCTTACACAAGTTACAGGCAAAATACCAAACTTAATACAAGTATAATATTATGAAACACTCGTCCATTAATAATAAATGCAGCATATAAATGCTAAGTCAACATAAAAATAAAACAAAGACATGAAGATAAAATATACAGCACATAAACGCTAAATCAATATATTTACATTTAAAAATAATACCTTAATGATAAAATGAGCCTAACAGAACATGTTCTCGGTTAAAAGAATTTCTTTAAGTCCAGCTTTAAAAGAGTTTATATTTGTTTCCTGTGTAAGGGAGGGAGGGAGAGCATTCCACAGTCTGGCTCCCAGTATGGCGGTGTGCCTATCACCAGAGTGTGTCTTGGTGCGCGGCACATGCAGGCTGTGCCCCTGTCTAGTGACACTACTGGTGATATCCTGTCTGGTTCTTAATGATACAAACCAGTCAGGATAAAACCCTCGTAACATCTTAAATATTGCTGTACCCACTTCGAAGACATTTTTCTGCTTTACTCTTAACCAATGGAGTTCATCATAAAATGGAGATATGTGATCATATTTGTTAACACCCCCTATGGCAATCCTCACTGCAAAATTTTGCAACTTTTGAACACTAGATATTAATGTGTCATTTGTAGTGCCCCATATCCTAATACAATAATTAATTAAGCTTAAGACAATCGTCTGTATCACCATGATCCTGCTTTTCTTATCTAGTCTATCACTCATTCTACTTACAAACATTAAAATGCCCATCACTTTCTTGTTCAGTTCATTAATGTGGACATCAAAAAGCATATATGGATCGAAATAAACTCCCAAGTTTTTCACGTACTTACTTGGGTATATTACATTACCATTGAAGTTCACAGTCGTGTTTGGGGGAATATGAGATAAAAGCTGGCGATTTCCTATAAAAATACACTGAGTCTTGGAAGAGTTGAACATGAGACCATTGTTAAGATAAAGCATTCTACATTGTGCCAGAGTTTTCTCGGTGTCCTCAATGAGCTGATCAAGATTCTTAATCGTTCTCGAATGTAAGAATTGCGTATCATCTGCATACTGTACAAGGAAACCGTTTACATTTGCAGATAAATCATTAACATATATATTAAATAAGATTGGACCGAGAATCGAACCTTGTGGGACCCCATAGTCAATAAACGTCTTTTTAGATGTATGATTATCTAGGCGAGCTGACATGCTTCTGTTATGTAAATAATTATTAAATCAAAATTCATCAATTTTTAATAAAGAACATTTATGTAGAAGAGTTTTATGGTGCACTGAATCAAAGGCTTTAGAGAGGTCACTTAAGGTTAACATCGAAATTTCCTTGTTGTCCATATTTTCGTATATTTTGTCAGTTATAATTGTTAGAGCTGTCTCCGTTGATAGCTTGGGTCGAAAGCCATGTTGACTGTTAGAGAGCAGCTTATTTGTTTCTAAGTAGTCTGACAGTTGTCTAGCAACAATTTTTTCGAGTATTTTAGACACAATGGGTAAAATAGATACAGGTCTGTAGTTACTCACAACATCAAGATCACCATTTTTATATAGTGGGACAACCAAAGCGTGTTTCCATGACTCGGGGAACACACCGGTCACCAGGGACGTGTTGACGATACACGTGAGGAAAGGGGCTATGACACAGAGCGCATCCCCGAGAAACCGTAACGCTATTCCGTCCGATCCGATAGAGTTGGTTGCATTAAGGTCTTTAACGATCAAGATAAGTGTGTTAACGTCCACAGATTTTGGTCTGAAAAAAGAGTTAACATTAATGGTATTCACATGAGGACGGTCAATCGTAACTGTTTCTTCCTTTCTTAATTCTTCCTGAGAACGTTTAAAAGAAGATTCCCCTACGTTGGAAAAAAAAATTATTGAACTCTTCGACTTTCTCCTTGATGTTAGCAAAATTATGAGTATTATGCTTGTTTTTCTGGTTAGGAATAATTTCACCAATAACTTTCCAAGTTGCTGATGTATTTCCTTCGCAATCTTTTAAGCGATCTTGGTAATGCTCTGTCTTAGATGTGATAATAAGTGTTTTTACATATGTTTTAGCAGCTTTATAACGTTCTCGCAACTCAGAATTATTTGTATCGACTTTTAACTCTTTTTGCAACTCATCACGGTTCTTGATTGCTTCGCGAATATCGCCACTCATCCATGGTGCCGGTGTACCTTTCACAACTTTAGTCACTATAGGGGCACACATTTCAAGACAAACACTAAAAAAATCATTAAAAATATCTACTTGTTTGTTAACGTCGTCAGTTAAAAGTACATCATTCATATAATGCACATTGTCTAACAGCAACAGGCAGAAAGTGTCTTTATCGTAGTGTTTCATATCGTGAAAAGTTTTTATCACCGGCATTTTTTTAGGTTTTCTTACATTTACAACAACTGACACAAGGTCATGGTCTGCAACAACTTGAGGAACCACTTCATGGGATAAAATTGCCTCAGGTTTATTTGTAATAATAAGATCCAATATAGTAGCTGAATGAGAAGTTGTTCTTGTGGGTTTATCAATAATTTGAGTCAACTTATTGTCTCTTATTATCTTGGTCATTTTATTTCCCTTTATCAGCATGTCATCATTAAAATCTCCCAAGATAAAAACACTTTTACCTCGCAAACATGCCACCTTAAAAACTTGCTGTATGTAGTCAAATGAAGTTGTTAAAGCTTTAGGATGTCTATATACACATCCAATGATCATGGAAGGCAGCTTCCTGCACTGAATCTGCACCCATACGTCCTCTACGCCTACCTGTCCTGGCACACCTAGTGTAATGAGAGAAGGATTTAAAGTACTATTTACATACAAGCAGACACCACCTCCTCGTCCATTATCGCATCTAAATATAGTATATCCATGAACATCAACATAACCATCAGGAGTGTTTGCATGTAACCATGTCTCACTCACACATAGAACATCAATATTTCTATCAGTCAACAATAACTTTACTTCATCCAGACTTGATAATAGTGATTGTGCATTAATATGTTCTACTATTAGCCAGTCCTTTTTTAAGTTCACAGCGGCAGGTACGTCTTCGCCATGACTTCAACAATAGTAACTGCAAAGTTTGCTTTTATGTCCTAGAGAATGGCATTGTTGGCATTGGAGTTTGTGGTCAAATCTACAATTTGCTTGTATGTGGTTAAATTCCCCACAGTTATAGCAACCCATCTTTTTCTTGTATGTTTTGTTATTTTGCAATCCATCATGAAAGCTATTTAAATAGTTACCCACATTTCTGGCATGGCGGCTATAGTGTACATTGTGGGGAGCTGTGTGCCTCTCACGGGAATTATAAACAAATCGGTTATGATGCGATAAACGTGGCCTTGTTACATTTGATGAGTGTTGAGCTTCCCTGTGAGGGGGAGGTGGTCCTCCCAGGCCTTTATGAGGCATCACTGGTGGAGTCGAGGCGACACTGACGTACGTTTCTGGGGAGGGATGGGAAGCAGGAGGGGGAGGGAACTGAGAATAAAACGAGGTCCTGGGAGGGGGGCAGTCGGTGCAGGTTGGGTTTGATGTACGTGTACATACTCCCTACCTACAGGTGGGAACAGCGTTCCTTCCTGAGAGGTAGTGAGAGGTGGGTACGGGTTAGGTGTTTTGACTTGGAAAGGGGAGGCATTAACATTTCTCTGATCAGCTGACAATGGTACCTTATGATGGGAGCTAGTGTGTTGGTGTGCTTGAGACTTGTTGGCTTGTTTAGTTTGAACAATAAACGAGGGAATTCGCTTGTTCTCACTCCACTTAGAACAAAGTTGGAAATCAGGACACTGTTTATCAATGGCATCCAACAGTCTTATCACTCCAAATCTGTTAAAAATGGGAATTGTAGTGTCACTAGCAGTATTAAAACACATTTCATCAACATCACCGGTACTAATTGTAAATATAGCTGATGTATTTACAACAAATACACCATTAACATCTGCCCATTTAAGTAAGAGAGAGAGAGAGAGAGAGAGAGAGAGAGATGAGAGAGAGAGAGAGAGAGAGAGAGAGAGAGAGAGAGAGAGAGAGAGAGAGAGAGAGAGAGAGAAAGAGAGAGAGAGAGAGAGAGAGAGAGAGAGAGAGAGAGAGAGAGAGAGAGAGAGAGAGAGCGAGAGAGAGGTTAATAATCAATATATACAATTGTTAGGAAGGAATATCTCAAAATTATAACCATCAACTTACTATTACTACTACTACTACTACTACACTACTACTATACTACTACTACTCCTACTCCTACTCCCTACTCCTACTCTACACTACCTTCCTACTCCTACTACTGACTACTACTACTACTACTATCTCACCTACTCCTTACTCCTACTACATACT
>JAXIVD010004045.1:0-39368 GCA_036785275.1 Cancer borealis
AATTAATCAACATCTAAGTGTTTGTAAAGCAACTTTTTTGTGTAGCTTTTCTTCCAGCAGCAGTTTTTTTTTTTCACAAGTTTCCTTAATAAAACCAAAGAAGAAGGGCCAGTCAAAGGTTGACTCTGCGTGCATTGCTGGTACAAAAAGTTGTTCGGTGATTCAGCGGCGGCAGGTTGTGCACTACCTTGAGAGCCATGGTGACAGTGGATGATGAGATCTCGTGACTGAGGAGGGACGCGTCGCCTTATATACTGGGACGTGCTGCCCGTCACGGTGACGTCAGGCGAGCCTTGGGGCGAGAGACGCCGCCTATTAATGAAGGCCGAAACCTACGTCCCCGGCCTCCCCTTCACGCCCCGGGCAGAGGGAATGGGGCGGCGAGGAAGAGTGATTACATTCCTTAGTACGCAGTACGCAGTATGTGTCCGTTTGTGAGGGCGTTAGCGGAGAACACTGTAATATGGTGCAATGTCCCCTTTCTTATTCGTTGGAATAGTAATAGCAATAAATGCATTATAATCAACTGTGTTATTATTAATAGTTATGGTAGTAGGATTGAATGTAACACTTAAGGGCTTAATTGAAATGCATACAAACTGGAGGAAGAAGAGAAGTTGGATAAATAACAAGAAATATTCGTTGCTGCAGTTTTAATTGACAAACATAAATAAAGCAATAAATACTAGAAGTCTAAAGTTTTTGGAAAGAAAATGGTGTGAAGCATGTTTGAGGTGACGTGACTTCGGCCGTGGAGTTGGAGGCAGAGGTTAGGCGTGGCCGTAAGCGGGTGGGTGGTGGGCCCGTAGGACGGGGGCTGAGTGTAGGTATGGGCTGGAAGCTTGCCGTAGGCTTCGTGCTTAACCTCGCCCTCAAACTCCACTGTAGCCACGAAGCCACTGTCCTTGTTCACTGTGTAGGTGACCTTCTGGATGCGGCCGTCGGGTAGCAGCACGTAGAAGGAGCCCTCGGTGTTGTAGCCGTCGCGGGTCTCCGTGTGGCCGAAGTCGTTGCCGGAGTAATCGTCCTTGACGGCCCACCAGTCGAAGTTGTAGGAGGGTTTCTGCAGAGGAGGGAGCGTGAGGGTTACTTGATGTTTGGCTGTGAGGGTCTGGGGCATCATGGTCCCTGACGACTCGCTACACTGGACTCACCTCATACTGTGGCTCAGGGGCGCCGTACGAGGGTGGAGTGGAGGTGGTGGACTATAGCCTCCGTGAGCGCCGCCTGCTGGAAGAGCAGAGCCCCCGTGCCCCAAAGTCTGGGCGGGCAGACGCAGCTGTCACGAGGGCGATCACAGCGACAACCTGACGGAGGGAAAAAAAATCATGAGCATCGTGGGCGCCACAGCAGGACAGCGGGTAAACGATCACATCCTTTAGTGGTCTACTGTACCTTGAGGAAAGACATGATTGCAACTGCTGCCCTGCCTCAGAGTATTCGGCCTTAATACCCGTCATGGGCACGTGTTTCCCATGCGGACGCGAACAGGGGCGGTGGGTGGAGGGGGGGAGGGGCAACTGAAAGTGAAACATTGCCTGCTTAATATAAGAGACGCGTAGTGGCTGGTCACTGAATGCTCCTGGTAGTAAGAGGGCGTGTCTTGGGCACCTGACCTTAACAATCCAGTGTTTCCTGATACAGGCTGTTTGAAACGTATTGCCAAATTACGTACAAAGTATTCCCAGTATTCCCGGTTCAAGAGGTGTTACATAGACGAGCTATTACCGTGAAATACTGCTAATACTTATACCTCGAAACTCTAACTACCAGCAACGCCATCCATATACTGCGAAAATATGAATGATATTTCTTAATAATGATAAAAAGAAGATAATTCATCTGTAGGAATCTAGTAAACGTGCCTCAGTGGTACAGTGATTAGCACGTCTGACTATGAATCTGCTGGCCTGAGCCAAGGCATCATGGCTTCAAATTATTACGTTTGTGACCTTCCCTCACGTGTTGTAAACTGCGTTGACGGAGTCAAGATGTGAACGATGATTTGTGTAAATTTGTTTTACATATTACTTTACAGCCAAAGTGTTTTGTACATTTGTGTGAAAACAAGCGTCAGGGTCCAGAGATCCAGTGACGTTATATAAGAATGTTAGTCCTCAATGGTCCTCAATGGTACACGTACAATACATCACAATGTTCCTGCTGATCAACTCAGCAACACTACCTGCTGAGGCTGACGCAGGAACAACGACACAAACTATGTGGCTCCAAACAACTTTTCTCACTCTGATTGACAATGATTAAACAAGATGAGGTCGTGTTAAGTTTATTAAGTAGTCATGATTGAGCTGGAGTGTGTCACACTGAGCCTTCACTAGTAGGATGGGGTGTAGGAGGGTGCGTGAGCATGACCGTAGGAAGGTGCAGGGCCGGCGTGGTAACTCTCCTCAGGGTACTTGGCATCGCCCTCGTAGGTCACATCGGCCACGAAGCCTGAGTCGCCGTTGACGGTGTAGGTGACCTTCTGCAGGCGACCGTCGGGCAGCAGCACGTAGTAGGATCCCTGGGTGTCGTAGCCGTCGCGGGCCTCCTGGGCACCGAAGTCGTTGCCGGAGTACTCGTCCTTGACGGCGTAGTTGTAGTCGTATTTGGGCGCGCCTGAGGGGAAAGAAGGTTGTAGTGAGCGTGGCGGCGACACAACACTGACGGCGAGGGTTGGTAGCGACTCGACTCGCAAAGAAGACAATGGAGGATACTCACCTCATGGGCAGGGGCATGGTAGGAAGGAGCTGGCGCATGGTAGGAGGATGGCGGAGCTCCATAGGAGGGTGGAAGTATGTCAGGGCGGCGAGGGTGACGGCCATGAGGGCAACAGCAGACAACCTGAAGGAGAATAATGTTGACACACCTCAGGACAACACAACCACATCCACACACATTAATTTTCTTTTCTTTCCCTCTCTCTTTCTCTTTCTCTCCCATATCTCTCTCTCTCTCTCTCTCTCTCTCTCTCTCTCTCTCTCTCTCTCTCTCTCTCTCTCTCTCTCTCTCTCTCTCTCTCTCTCTCTCTCTCTCTCTCTCTCTCTCTCTCTCTCTCCTCTCTCTCTCTCTCTCTCTCTCTCTCTCTCTCTCTCTCTCTCTCTCTCTCTCTCTCTCTCTCTCTCTCTCTCTCTTCTCTCTCTTTTTCTTTCTCACACATACACACATGCATACACACTCTCATATGGAATGCACTGAGCTTTGCCGGAACAACGCACAGTGACAGGTCAGCCGTAAGGAAAGGTGGGACAGAACAGGTCACACATTTCTTCACTGTCTTTCAAGTCCTGCAGTTGTGTTACTTAATACATTAATTATTAGTTAATTAATCAACATCTAAGTGTTTGTAAAGCAACTTTTTGTGTAGCTTTTCTTCCAGCAGCAGTTTTTTTTCACAAGTTTCCTTAATAAAACCAAAGAAAGAAGGGCCAGTCAAAGGTTGACTCTGCGTGCATTGCTGGTACAAAAAGTTGTTCGGTGATTCAGCGGCGGCAGGTTGTGCACTACCTTGAGAGCCATGGTGACAGTGGATGATGAGATCTCGTGACTGAGGAGGGACGCGTCGCCTTATATACTGGGACGTGCTGCCGTCACGGTGACGTCAGGCGAGCCTTGGGGCGAGAGACGCCGCCTATTAATGAAGGCCGAAACCTACGTCCCCGGCCTCCCCTTCACGCCCCGGGCAGAGGGAATGGGCGGCGAGGAAGAGTGATTACATTCCTTAGTACGCAGTACGCAGTATGTGTCCCGTTTGTGAGGGCGTTAGCGGAGAACACTGTAATATGGTGCAATGTCCCCTTTCTTATTCGTTGGAATAGTAATAGCAATAAATGCATTATAATCAACTGTGTTATTATTAATAGTTATGGTAGTAGGATTGAATGTAACACTTAAGGGCTTAATTGAAATGCATACAAACTGGAGGAAGAAGAGAAGTTGGATAAATAACAAGAAATATTCGTTACTGCTGTTTTAATTGACAAACATAAATAAAGCAATAAATACTAGAAGTCTAAAGTTTTTGGAAAGAAAATGGTGTGAAGCATGTTTGAGGTGACGTGACTTCGGCCGTGGAGTTGGAGGCAGAGGTTAGGCGTGGCCGTAAGCGGGTGTGGGTGGTGGGCCGTAGGACGGGGGCTGAGTGTAGGTATGGGCTGGAAGCTTGCCGTAGGCTTCGTGCTTAACCTCGCCCTCAAACTCCACTGTAGCCACGAAGCCACTGTCCTTGTTCACTGTGTAGGTGACCTTCTGGATGCGGCCGTCGGGTAGCAGCACGTAGAAGGAGCCCTCGGTGTTGTAGCCGTCGCGGGTCTCCGTGTGGCCGAAGTCGTTGCCGGAGTAATCGTCCTTGACGGCCCAGTCGAAGTTGTAGGAGGGTTTCTGCAGAGAGGGAGCGTGAGGGTTACTTTTGATGTTTGGCTGTGAGGGTCTGGGGCATCATGGTCCCTGACGACTCGCTACACTGGACTCACCTCATACTGTGGCTCAGGGGCGCCGTACGAGGGTGGAGGTGGAGGTGGTGGACTATAGCCTCCGTGAGCGCCGCCTGCTGGAAGAGCAGAGCCCCCGTGCCCAAAGTCTGGGCGGGCAGACGCAGCTGTCACGAGGGCGATCACAGCGACAACCTGACGGAGGGAAAAAAAATCATGAGCATCGTGGGCGCCACAGCAGGACAGCGGGTAAACGATCACTTCCCTTTAGTGGTCTACTGTACCTTGAGGAAAGACATGATGCAACTGCTGCCCTGCCTCAGAGTATTCGGCCTTAAATACCCGTCATGGGCACGTGTTTCCCATGCAGGACGCGAACAGGGGCGGTGGGTGGAGGGGGGGAGGGGCAACTGAAAGTGAAACATTGCCTGCTTAATATAAGAGACGCGTAGTGGCTGGTCACTGAATGCTCCTGGTAGTAAGAGGGCGTGTCTTGGGCACCTGACCTTAACAATCCAGTGTTTCCTGATACAGGCTGTTTGAAACGTATTGCCAAATTACGTACAAAGTATTCCCAGTATTCCCGGTTCAAGAGGTGTTACATAGACGAGCTATTACCGTGAAATACTGCTAATACTTATACCTCGAAACTCTAACTACCAGCAACGCCATCCATATACTGCGAAAATATGAATGATATTTCTTAATAATGATAAAAAGAAGATAATTCATCTGTAGGAATCTAGTAAACGTGCCTCAGTGGTACAGTGATTAGCACGTCTGACTATGAATCTGCTGGCCTGAGCCAAGGCATCATGGCTTCAAATTATTACGTTTGTGACTTCCCCTCACGTGTTGTAAACTGCGTTGACGGAGTCAAGATGTGAACGATGATTTGTGTAAATTTGTTTTACATATTACTTTACAGCCAAAGTGTTTTGTACATTTGTGTGAAAACAAGCGTCAGGGTCCAGAGATCCAGTGACGTTATATAAGAATGTTAGTCCTCAATGGTCCTCAATGGTACACGTACAATACATCACAATGTTCCTGCTGATCAACTCAGCAACACTACCTGCTGAGGCTGACGCAGGAACAACGACACAAACTATGTGGCTCCAAACAACTTTTCTCACTCTGATTGGACAATGATTAAACAAGATGAGGTCGTGTTAAGTTTATTAAGTAGTCATGATTGAGCTGGAGTGTGTCACACTGAGCCTTCACTAGTAGGATGGGGTGTAGGAGGGTGCGTGAGCATGACCGTAGGAAGGTGCAGGGCCGGCGTGGTAACTCTCCTCAGGGTACTTGGCATCGCCCTCGTAGGTCACATCGGCCACGAAGCCTGAGTCGCCGTTGACGGTGTAGGTGACCTTCTGCAGGCGACCGTCGGGCAGCAGCACGTAGTAGGATCCCTGGGTGTCGTAGCCGTCGCGGGTCTCCTGGGCACCGAAGTCGTTGCCGGAGTACTCGTCCTTGACGGCGTAGTTGTAGTCGTATTTGGGCGGCGCCTGAGGGGGAAAGAAGGTTGTAGTGAGCGTGGCGGCGACACAACACTGACGGCGAGGGTTGGTAGCGACTCGACTCGCAAAGGAGACAATGGAGGATACTCACCTCATGGGCAGGGGCATGGTAGGAAGGAGCTGGCGCATGGTAGGAGGATGGCGGAGCTCCATAGGAGGGTGGAAGTATGTCAGGGCGGGCGAGGGTGACGGCCATGAGGGCAGACAGCAAGACAACCTGAAGGAGAATAATGTTGACACACCTCAGGACAACACAACCACATCCACACACATTATTTTTCTTTTTCTTTCCCTCTCTCTTTCTCTTTCTCTCCCATCTCTCTCTCTCTCTCTCTCTCTCTCTCTCTCTCTCTCTCTCTCTCTCTCTCTCTCTCTCTCTCTCTCTCTCTCTCTCTCTCTCTCTCTCTCTCTCTCTCTCTCTCTCTCTCTCTCTCTCTCTCTCTCTCTCTCTCTCTCTCTCTCTCTCTCTCTCTCTCTCTCTCTCTCTCTCTCTCTCTTTTTCTTTCTCACACATACACACATGCATACACACTCTCATATGGAATGCACTGAGCTTTGCCGGAACAACGCACAGTGACAGGTCAGCCGTAAGGAAAGGTGGGACAGAACAGGTCACACATTTCTTCACTGTCTTTTCAAGTCCTGCAGTTGTGTTACTTAATACATTAATTATTAGTTAATTAATCAACATCTAAGTGTTTGTAAAGCAACTTTTTGTGTAGCTTTTCTTCCAGCAGCAGTTTTTTTTTCACAAGTTTCCTTAATAAAACCAAAGAAAGAAGGGCCAGTCAAAGGTTGACTCTGCGTGCATTGCTGGTACAAAAAGTTGTTCGGTGATTCAGCGGCGGCAGGTTGTGCACTACCTTGAGAGCCATGGTGACAGTGGATGATGAGATCTCGTGACTGAGGAGGGACGCGTCGCCTTATATACTGGGACGTGCTGCCGTCACGGTGACGTCAGGCGAGCCTTGGGGCGAGAGACGCCGCCTATTAATGAAGGCCGAAACCTACGTCCCCGGCCTCCCCTTCACGCCCCGGGCAGAGGGAATGGGGCGGCGAGGAAGAGTGATTACATTCCTTAGTACGCAGTACGCAGTATGTGTCCCGTTTGTGAGGGCGTTAGCGGAGAACACTGTAATATGGTCGCAATGGTCCCCTTTCTTATTCGTTGGAATAGTAATAGCAATAAATTGCATTATAATCAACTGTGTTATTATTAATAGTTATGGTAGTAGGATTGAATGTAACACTTAAGGGCTTATTGAAATGCATACAAACTGGAGGAAGAAGAGAAGTTGGATAAATAACAAGAAATATTCGTTACTGCTGTTTTAATTGACAAACATAAATAAAGCAATAAATACTAGAAGTCTAAAGTTTTTGGAAAGAAAATGGTGTGAAGCATGTTTGAGGTGACGTGACTTCGGCCGTGGAGTTGGAGGCAGAGGTTAGGCGTGGCCGTAAGCGGGTGTGGGTGGTGGCCGTAGGACGGGGGCTGAGTGTAGGTATGGGGCTGGAAGCTTGCCGTAGGCTTCGTGCTTAACCTCGCCCTCAAACTCCACTGTAGCCACGAAGCCACTGTCCTTGTTCACTGTGTAGGTGACCTTCTGGATGCGGCCGTCGGGTAGCAGCACGTAGAAGGAGCCCTCGGTGTTGTAGCCGTCGCGGGTCTCCGTGTGGCCGAAGTCGTTGCCGGAGTAATCGTCCTTGACGGCCCAGTCGAAGTTGTAGGAGGGTTTCTGCAGAGAGGGAGCGTGAGGGTTACTTTTTGATGTTTGGCTGTGAGGGTCTGGGGCATCATGGTCCCTGACGACTCGCTACACTGGACTCACCTCATACTGTGGCTCAGGGGCGCCGTACGAGGGTGGAGGTGGAGGTGGTGGACTATAGCCTCCGTGAGCGCCGCCTGCTGGAAGAGCAGAGCCCCCGTGCCCAAAGTCTGGGCGGGCAGACGCAGCTGTCACGAGGGCGATCACAGCGACAACCTGACGGAGGGAAAAAAAAATCATGAGCATCGTGGGCGCCACAGCAGGACAGCGGGTAAACGATCACTTCCCTTTAGTGGTCTACTGTACCTTGAGGAAAGACATGATGCAACTGCTGCCCTGCCTCAGAGTATTCGGCCTTAAATACCCGTCATGGGCACGTGTTTCCCATGCAGGACGCGAACAGGGCGGTGGTGGAGGGGGGGAGGGGCAACTGAAAGTGAAACATTGCCTGCTTAATATAAGAGACGCGTAGTGGCTGGTCACTGAATGCTCCTGGTAGTAAGAGGGCGTGTCTTGGGCACCTGACCTTAACAATCCAGTGTTTCCTGATACAGGCTGTTTGAAACGTATTGCCAAATTACGTACAAAGTATTCCCAGTATTCCCGGTTCAAGAGGTGTTACATAGACGAGCTATTACCGTGAAATACTGCTAATACTTATACCTCGAAACTCTAACTACCAGCAACGCCATCCATATACTGCGAAAATATGAATGATATTTCTTAATAATGATAAAAAGAAGATAATTCATCTGTAGGAATCTAGTAAACGTGCCTCAGTGGTACAGTGATTAGCACGTCTGACTATGAATCTGCTGGCCTGAGCCAAGGCATCATGGCTTCAAATTATTACGTTTGTGACTTCCCCTCACGTGTTGTAAACTGCGTTGACGGAGTCAAGATGTGAACGATGATTTGTGTAAATTTGTTTTACATATTACTTTACAGCCAAAGTGTTTTGTACATTTGTGTGAAAACAAGCGTCAGGGTCCAGAGATCCAGTGACGTTATATAAGAATGTTAGTCCTCAATGGTCCTCAATGGTACACGTACAATACATCACAATGTTCCTGCTGATCAACTCAGCAACACTACCTGCTGAGGCTGACGCAGGAACAACGACACAAACTATGTGGCTCCAAACAACTTTTCTCACTCTGATTGGACAATGATTAAACAAGATGAGGTCGTGTTAAGTTTATTAAGTAGTCATGATTGAGCTGGAGTGTGTCACACTGAGCCTTCACTAGTAGGATGGGGTGTAGGAGGGTGCGTGAGCATGACCGTAGGAAGGTGCAGGGCCGGCGTGGTAACTCTCCTCAGGGTACTTGGCATCGCCCTCGTAGGTCACATCGGCCACGAAGCCTGAGTCGCCGTTGACGGTGTAGGTGACCTTCTGCAGGCGACCGTCGGGCAGCAGCACGTAGTAGGATCCCTGGGTGTCGTAGCCGTCGCGGGTCTCCTGGGCACCGAAGTCGTTGCCGGAGTACTCGTCCTTGACGGCGTAGTTGTAGTCGTATTTGGGCGGCGCCTGAGGGGGAAAGAAGGTTGTAGTGAGCGTGGCGGCGACACAACACTGACGGCGAGGGTTGGTAGCGACTCTACTCGCAAAGGAGACAATGGAGGATACTCACCTCATGGGCAGGGGCATGGTAGGAAGGAGCTGGCGCATGGTAGGAGGATGGCGGAGCTCCATAGGAGGGTGGAAGTATGTCAGGGCGGGCGAGGGTGACGGCCATGAGGGCAGACAGCAAGACAACCTGAAGGAGAATAATGTTGACACACCTCAGGACAACACAACCACATCCACACACATTATTTTTCTTTTTCTTTCCCTCTCTCTTTCTCTTTCTCTCCCATATCTCTCTCTCTCTCTCTCTCTCTCTCTCTCTCTCTCTCTCTCTCTCTCTCTCTCTCTCTCTCTCTCTCTCTCTCTCTCTCTCTCTCTCTCTCTCTCTCTCTCTCTCTCTCTCTCTCTCTCTCTCTCTCTCTCTCTCTCTCTCTCTCTCTCTCTCTCTCTCTCTCTCTCTCTCTCTCTCTCTCTCTCTCTCTCTCTCTCTCTCTCTCTCTCTCTCTCTCTCTCTCTCTCTTTTCTTTCTCACACATACACACATGCATACACACTCTCATATGGAATGCACTGAGCTTTGCCGGAACAACGCACAGTGACAGGTCAGCCGTAAGGAAAGGTGGGACAGAACAGGTCACACATTTCTTCACTGTCTTTTCAAGTCCTGCAGTTGTGTTACTTAATACATTAATTATTAGTTAATTAATCAACATCTAAGTGTTTGTAAAGCAACTTTTTGTGTAGCTTTTCTTCCAGCAGCAGTTTTTTTTTCACAAGTTTCCTTAATAAAACCAAAGAAAGAAGGGCCAGTCAAAGGTTGACTCTGCGTGCATTGCTGGTACAAAAAGTTGTTCGGTGATTCAGCGGCGGCAGGTTGTGCACTACCTTGAGAGCCATGGTGACAGTGGATGATGAGATCTCGTGACTGAGGAGGGACGCGTCGCCTTATATACTGGGACGTGCTGCCGTCACGGTGACGTCAGGCGAGCCTTGGGGCGAGAGACGCCGCCTATTAATGAAGGCCGAAACCTACGTCCCCGGCCTCCCCTTCACGCCCCGGGCAGAGGGAATGGGGCGGCGAGGAAGAGTGATTACATTCCTTAGTACGCAGTACGCAGTATGTGTCCCGTTTGTGAGGGCGTTAGCGGAGAACACTGTAATATGGTGCAATGTCCCCTTTCTTATTCGTTGGAATAGTAATAGCAATAAATGCATTATAATCAACTGTGTTATTATTAATAGTTATGGTAGTAGGATTGAATGTAACACTTAAGGGCTTAATTGAAATGCATACAAACTGGAGGAAGAAGAGAAGTTGGATAAATAACAAGAAATATTCGTTGCTGCTGTTTTAATTGACAAACATAAATAAAGCAATAAATACTAGAAGTCTAAAGTTTTTGGAAAGAAAATGGTGTGAGGCAGGTTTAAGGTTGAGGTGACGTGACTTCGGCGGTGGAGTTGGAGGCAGAGGTTAGGCGTGGTCGTAAGCGGATGTGGGTGGTGGGCCGTAGGACGGGGGCTGAGTGTAGGTATGGGCTGGAGGCTTGCCGTAGGCTTCGTGTTTAACCTCGCCCTCAAACTCCACTGTGGCCACGAAGCCACTGTCCTTGTTCACTGTGTAGGTGACCTTCTGGATGCGGCCGTCGGGTAGCAGCACGTAGAAGGAGCCCTCGGTGTTGTAGCCGTCGCGGGTCTCCGTGTGGCCGAAGTCGTTGCCGGAGTAATCGTCCTTGACGGCCCAGTCGAAGTTGTAGGAGGGTTTCTGCAGAGAGGGAGCGTGAGGGTTACTTTTGATGTTTAGAAAAGAAACTGAGAAAGTCTGCAAATCTGTAACTATCAAATATTTTGAAAATAATGTGGATTTCAAACTGAATGACATGAAAGTGCAAAATAAATATTCCCGGCAAGCTGATGGGACGGAAGAAAAGAAAGGATAGTTAGTATACATGCCAGATTTAACGAAAAATGAACAGAAGAAGCAGATGAAGGAGGTGGAAGGAATCCCAGACAAGGTTTTGGAATGTATGCAGGTATTCCGGTTAATGGCGGAGGTAATGAGAGGTGAAGCGTCCGAATGTGAAGCCGGGAAAGGAGGCTGCAAGGGGGAGGAAAGGATGCAAATGTGAGATTGACATATTGGATGGAATAAACGGTTCTCACCTCAGTTTCTGGCTCGTAGGATAGGTGAGGATGGCCATAGGTTGGTGGTGGGGGTGGTGGGGCATAGGTGGGTGGGGGGGGTGGTGGTGGTGGTGGGGCATAGGTGGGTGGGGGTGGTGGGGCATAGGTGGGTGGTGGGGGTGGTGGGGGTGGTGGGGCATAGGTGGGTGGGGGTGGGGGTGGTGGGTAATGTCCATATCCGGCCGCTGGAGGAGCAGCGCCCCCGTGCCCAGAGTCTGGGCGGGCAGAGGCAGCTGCCACGAAGGCGATCACAGCGACAACCTGACGGAGGGAAAACAGAACCATGAGCATCGTGGACGCCACAGCAGGACAGCGGGTAAGCGATCACTTCCCTTCAGTGGCCTACTGTACCTTGAGGAAAGACATGATGCACTCGGAGCGCAGGTCTCACTGCTGCCCTGCCTCAGAGGACTCGGCCTTAAATACCCTATGCTGTGACGTGTCTCCAATACAGGACGTGGACAAGGGCGCGGGTAGAGAGTGAAAGAGTCCCTACTTAGCATGGAAGTCGGGCAGCAATGAGTCGCCTAGGGAAGTGACTGTAAAGAGACAGGTGCACCCAGCAGTAGCCGAGAAGGGTACGTGTAGTACTATGCGGAGGAATGTTTTTTATTTGAAAATGTCTTTTTTATGACCTTAATACGTTTACTTACTATATGAGTAAACTATTGTTCGCAGAACTTGTTGGTTGTGTTGCCTTTGGACTGAGTGACATCCAGTGCATGCTTGTTACAGTTGTCTTTCTGCCTCACTTCTTGGCACAGTATCACCTGTACTGTACCTGCACACTAGAAACGTTTCATTGGGTAGACTGCGTTCCCGTAAATGTACTATGATTTGTCGAACAAATCATTGTTCAAGGAAATCATCTTTACTTAAGACGAAATTACTACACACAAAATGTTTTGATATACATGAACTGATGTTCTGTATATACGGATATAGAAGTGGTAAAACTTTTAACTCTTAGGCCCCGAGAGATGTAGAGAAGTGCACCCTGCCCTGGACGGCGTGTCTGGTCAGCCATTTAAAGGTTTCATGTCATTTCATACTCAGGGGATTGGTACACAAGACATTTCATACCCAAGCTATTTCCTCACCAGACTCTTTAGTAATCAGTACTTTTTCCGCCACAGACCATTTGTGACTCGAACCATTTCATAATGTTAATATTTTTTCATCATTCATCATTCAAGAAAACTTACTCAAAATGTCTTATTATTGCATATTGAAGATGTACAACTTTAATTTATATGAATTTTCACGTTTCTGTGAGGGAAATATTTGTTTTTAATTTTTGGCCCCACAAATGTCGACCAAAGTTTACAAGAAAAACATTTATGCCATTTTACTGAAAACTATAAGTGCTAGAGCAAATATGTATAGAAACAAATTTGTAGAATTTGACAAGTTTTATCTGATGGTGCTATAAACTTTCAAGTTTCTTTCAAAGCTTTGGAGAAAAAATGGAAAAATTTTTAATGTTTTTTGAAATAGTTAATGCGACATTTTTCAATTGTTTACATTCTATTGTCATTATAGTATAAATCAAAAGAACGTCCGTTTTACGCTCTTTCTTTTTAACTCTAATTTTTTTACGTTATTCGTATATTTTTTGTTATTTAATTTAACGTATTTTTTAGAAAAATTTCATTGGCTGTACCCACGAAAATTGTGACCATTTCAAATTTTCGAATCTCACAAAAATTGGTCTATAGAGGTTTTACTGCATGAAAAACACGAATCTTGACTCAATTTTATGATTACTATAATATTAACCAGTTAAGTGTATAGTCCCGGGCCAAAAGCTGCGGGATGTGATTTTGGAGCCCTTATAAACAAGTGTTGAAAGAGTATAGTCCCGGGCATAAGGCTGCGAGACGCGGCTTGGGGGTAATTTGCTTGCTTCCTTGTCAAAGTTTCCTTGACAACTCCAACTCATCTACCTCTTACTCACCTTATACTTATTCTCAAGTTTCCTCCACCATATGATGGCGAAACACACCTCAACGGTCCCTTTTCAAAACGTTGACATCCAGCATTACATTTATGGACACAAGTACATTATCCATCATCGCTCTATCAATAACTCTTCCACTCTTCTGTTTCAACCATGTATACATATAAATATCTAGTTATCGTAGTAGGTTTAAAAGAGCAATACTTCTAAGTTTAGGAAAGCAACATGGAGAAGGACTTTGATATAGAATAATAGACATTCTGAATTGCTGTTCTTTTAATTGCCGAAACTATTAAAAATCTTTGGAAAGGATAGAGCATGAGGCAGGTTTAAGATGAAGGTGACGTGACTTCGGCCGTGGAGTTGGAGGCAGAGGTTAGGCGTGGCCGTAGGCGGGTGTGGGTGGTGGGCCGTAGGACGGGGGATGAGTGTAGGCAGGGGCTGGAGGCTTGCCGTAGGCTTCGTGTTTAACCTCGCCCTCAAACTCCACTGTGGCCACGAAGCCACTGTCCTTGTTCACTGTGTAGGTGACCTTCTGGATGCGGCCGTCGGGTAGCAGCACGTAGAAGGAGCCCTCGGTGTTGTAGCCGTCGCGGGTCTCCGTGTGGCCGAAGTCGTTGCCGGAGTAATCGTCCTTGACGGCCCAGTCGAAGTTGTAGGAGGGTTTCTGCAGAGAGGGAGCGTGAGGGTTACTTTTGATGTTTAGAAAAGAAACTGAGAAAGTCTGCAAATCTGTAACTATCAAATATTTTGAAAATAATGTGGATTTCAAACTGAATGACATGAAAGTGCAAAATAAATATTCCCGGCAAGCTGATGGGACGGAAGAAAAGAAAGGATAGTTAGTATACATGCCAGATTTAACGAAAAATGAACAGAAGAAGCAGATGAAGGAGGTGGAAGGAATCCCAGACAAGGTTTTGGAATGTATGCAGGTATTCCGGTTAATGGCGGAGGTAATGAGAGGTGAAGCGTCCGAATGTGAAGCCGGGAAAGGAGGCTGCAAGGGGGAGGAAAGGATGCAAATGTGAGATTGACATATTGGATGGAATAAACGGTTCTCACCTCAGTTTCTGGCTCGTAGGATGGGTGAGGATGGCCATAGGTTGGTGGTGGGGGTGGTGGGGCATAGGTGGGTGGGGGGGGTGGTGGTGGTGGTGGGGCATAGGTGGGTGGGGGGGGTGGGGCATAGGTGGGTGGTGGGGGTGGTGGGGGTGGTGGGGCATAGGTGGGTGGGGGTGGGGGTGGTGGGTAATGTCCATATCCGGCCGCTGGAGGAGCAGCGCCCCCGTGCCCAGAGTCTGGGCGGGCAGAGGCAGCTGCCACGAAGGCGATCACAGCGACAACCTGACGGAGGGAAAACAGAACCATGAGCATCGTGGACGCCACAGCAGGACAGCGGGTAAGCGATCACTTCCCTTCAGTGGCCTACTGTACCTTGAGGAAAGACATGATGCACTCGGAGCGCAGGTCTCACTGCTGCCCTGCCTCAGAGGACTCGGCCTTAAATACCCTATGCTGTGACGTGTCTCCAATACAGGACGTGGACAAGGGCGCGGGTAGAGAGTGAAAGAGTCCCTACTTAGCATGGAAGTCGGGCAGCAATGAGTCGCCTAGGGAAGTGACTGTAAAGAGACAGGTGCACCCAGCAGTAGCCGAGAAGGGTACGTGTAGTACTATGCGGAGGAATGTTTTTTATTTGAAAATGTCTTTTTTATGACCTTAATACGTTTACTTACTATATGAGTAAACTATTGTTCGCAGAACTTGTTGGTTGTGTTGCCTTTGGACTGAGTGACATCCAGTGCATGCTTGTTACAGTTGTCTTTCTGCCTCACTTCTTGGCACAGTATCACCTGTACTGTACCTGCACACTAGAAACGTTTCATTGGGTAGACTGCGTTCCCGTAAATGTACTATGATTTGTCGAACAAATCATTGTTCAAGGAAATCATCTTTACTTAAGACGAAATTACTACACACAAAATGTTTTGATATACATGAACTGATGTTCTGTACATACGGATATAGAAGTGGTAAAACTTTTAACTCTTAGGCCCCGAGAGATGTAGAGAAGTGCACCCTGCCCTGGACGGCGTGTCTGGTCAGCCATTTAAAGGTTTCATGTCATTTCATACTCAGGGGATTGGTACACAAGACATTTCATACCCAAGCTATTTCCTCACCAGACTCTTTAGTAATCAGTACTTTTTCCGCCACAGACCATTTGTGACTCGAACCATTTCATAATGTTAATATTTTTTCATCATTCATCATTCAAGAAAACTTACTCAAAATGTCTTATTATTGCATATTGAAGATGTACAACTTTAATTTATATGAATTTTCACGTTTCTGTGACGGAAATATTTGTTTTTAATTTTTGGCCCCACAAATGTCGACCAAAGTTTACAACAAAAACATTTATGCCATTTTACTGAAAACTATAAGTGCTATAGCAAATATGTATAGAAACAAATTTGTAGAATTTGACAAGTTTTATCTGATGGTGCTATAAACTTTCAAGTTTCTTTCAAAGCTTTGGAGAAAAAATGGAAAAATTTTTAATGTTTTTTGAAATAGTTAATGCGACATTTTTCAATTGTTTACATTCTATTGTCATTATATTATAAATCAAAAGAACGTCCGTTTTACGCTCTTTCTTTTTAACTCTAATTTTTTTACGTTATTCGTATATTTTTTGTTATTTAATTTAACGTATTTTTTAGAAAAATTTCATTGGCTGTACCCACGAAAATTGTGACCATTTCAAATTTTCGAATCTCACAAAAATTGGTCTATAGAGGTTTTACTGCATGAAAAACACGAATCTTGACTCAATTTTATGATTACTATAATATTAACCAGTTAAGAGTATAGTCCCGGGCCAAAAGCTGCGGGATGTGATTTTGGAGCCCTTATAAACAAGTGTTGAAAGAGTATAGTCCCGGGCATAAGGCTGCGAGACGCGGCTTGGGGGTAATTTGCTTGCTTCCTTGTCAAAGTTTCCTTGACAACTCCAACTCATCTACCTCTTACTCACCTTATACTTATTCTCAAGTTTCCTCCACCATATGATGGCGAAACACACCTCAACGGTCCCTTTTCAAAACGTTGACATCCAGCATTACATTTATGGACACAAGTACATTATCCATCATCGCTCTATCAATAACTCTTCCACTCTTCTGTTTCAACCATGTATACATATAAATATCTAGTTATCGTAGTAGGTTTAAAAGAGCAATACTTCTAAGTTTAGGAAAGCAACATGGAGAAGGACTTTGATATAGAATAATAGACATTCTGAATTGCTGTTCTTTTAATTGCCGAAACTATTAAAAATCTTTGGAAAGGATAGAGCATGAGGCAGGTTTAAGATGAAGGTGACGTGACTTCGGCCGTGGAGTTGGAGGCAGAGGTTAGGCGTGGCCGTAGGCGGGTGTGGGTGGTGGGCCGTAGGACGGGGGATGAGTGTAGGCAGGGGCTGGAGGCTTGCCGTAGGCTTCGTGTTTAACCTCGCCCTCAAACTCCACTGTGGCCACGAAGCCACTGTCCTTGTTCACTGTGTAGGTGACCTTCTGGATGCGGCCGTCGGGTAGCAGCACGTAGAAGGAGCCCTCGGTGTTGTAGCCGTCGCGGGTCTCCGTGTGGCCGAAGTCGTTGCCGGAGTAGTCGTCCTTGACGGCCCAGTCGAAGTTGTAGGAGGGTTTCTGCAGAGAGGGAGCGTGAGGGTTACTTTTGATGTTTGGCTGTGAGGGTCTGGGGCATCATGGTCCCTGACGACTCGCTACACTGGACTCACCTCATACTGTGGCTCAGGGGCGCCGTACGAGGGTGGAGGTGGAGGTGGTGGACTATAGCCTCCGTGAGCGCCGCCTGCTGGAAGAGCAGAGCCCCCGTGCCCAAAGTCTGGGCGGGCAGACGCAGCTGTCACGAGGGCGATCACAGCGACAACCTGACGGAGGGAAAAAAAATCATGAGCATCGTGGGCGCCACAGCAGGACAGCGGGTAAACGATCACTTCCCTTTAGTGGTCTACTGTACCTTGAGGAAAGACATGATGCAACTGCTGCCCTGCCTCAGAGTATTCGGCCTTAAATACCCGTCATGGGCACGTGTTTCCCATGCAGGACGCGAACAGGGGCGGTGGGTGGAGGGGGGGAGGGGCAACTGAAAGTGAAACATTGCCTGCTTAATATAAGAGACGCGTAGTGGCTGGTCACTGAATGCTCCTGGTAGTAAGAGGGCGTGTCTTGGGCACCTGACCTTAACAATCCAGTGTTTCCTGATACAGGCTGTTTGAAACGTATTGCCAAATTACGTACAAAGTATTCCCAGTATTCCCGGTTCAAGAGGTGTTACATAGACGAGCTATTACCGTGAAATACTGCTAATACTTATACCTCGAAACTCTAACTACCAGCAACGCCATCCATATACTGCGAAAATATGAATGATATTTCTTAATAATGATAAAAAGAAGATAATTCATCTGTAGGAATCTAGTAAACGTGCCTCAGTGGTACAGTGATTAGCACGTCTGACTATGAATCTGCTGGCCTGAGCCAAGGCATCATGGCTTCAAATTATTACGTTTGTGACTTCCCCTCACGTGTTGTAAACTGCGTCGACGGAGTCAAGATGTGAACGATGATTTGTGTAAATCTGTTTTACATATTACTTTACAGCCAAAGTGTTTTGTACATTTGTGTGAAAACAAGCGTCAGGGTCCAGAGATCCAGTGACGTTATATAAGAATGTTAGTCCTCAATGGTCCTCAATGGTACACGTACAATACATCACAATGTTCCTGCTGATCAACTCAGCAACACTACCTGCTGAGGCTGACGCAGGAACAACGACACAAACTATGTGGCTCCAAACAACTTTTCTCACTCTGATTGGACAATGATTAAACAAGATGAGGTCGTGTTAAGTTTATTAAGTAGTCATGATTGAGCTGGAGTGTGTCACACTGAGCCTTCACTAGTAGGATGGGGTGTAGGAGGGTGCGTGAGCATGACCGTAGGAAGGTGCAGGGCCGGCGTGGTAACTCTCCTCAGGGTACTTGGCATCGCCCTCGTAGGTCACATCGGCCACGAAGCCTGAGTCGCCGTTGACGGTGTAGGTGACCTTCTGCAGGCGACCGTCGGGCAGCAGCACGTAGTAGGATCCCTGGGTGTCGTACCCGTCGCGGGTCTCCTGGGCACCGAAGTCGTTGCCGGAGTACTCGTCCTTGACGGCGTAGTTGTAGTCGTATTTGGGCGGCGCCTGAGGGGGAAAGAAGGTTGTAGTGAGCGTGGCCGCGACACAACACTGACGGCGAGGGTTGGTAGCGACTCGACTCGCAAAGAAGACAATGGAGGATACTCACCTCATGGGCAGGGGCATGGTAGGAAGGAGCTGGCGCATGGTAGGAGGATGCCGGAGCTCCATAGGAGGGTGGAAGTATGTCAGGGCGGGCGAGGGTGACGGCCATGAGGGCAGACAGCAAGACAACCTGAAGGAGAATAATGTTGACACACCTCAGGACAACACAACCACATCCACACACATTATTTTTCTTTTTCTTTCCCTCTCTCTTTCTCTTTCTCTCCCATATCTCTCTCTCTCTCTCTCTCTCTCTCTCTCTCTCTCTCTCTCTCTCTCTCTCTCTCTCTCTCTCTCTCTCTCTCTCTCTCTCTCTCTCTCTCTCTCTCTCTCTCTCTCTCTCTCTCTCTCTCTCTCTCTCTCTCTCTCTCTCTCTCTCTCTCTTTTTCTTTCTCACACATACACACATGCATACACACTCTCATATGGAATGCACTGAGCTTTGCCGGAACAACGCACAGTGACAGGTCAGCCGTAAGGAAAGGTGGGACAGAACAGGTCACACATTTCTTCACTGTCTTTTCAAGTCCTGCAGTTGTGTTACTTAATACATTAATTATTAGTTAATTAATCAACATCTAAGTGTTTGTAAAGCAACTTTTTGTGTAGCTTTTCTTCCAGCAGCAGTTTTTTTTTCACAAGTTTCCTTAATAAAACCAAAGAAAGAAGGGCCAGTCAAAGGTTGACTCTGCGTGCATTGCTGGTACAAAAAGTTGTTCGGTGATTCAGCGGCGGCAGGTTGTGCACTACCTTGAGAGCCATGGTGACAGTGGATGATGAGATCTCGTGACTGAGGAGGGACGCGTCGCCTTATATACTGGGACGTGCTGCCGTCACGGTGACGTCAGGCGAGCCTTGGGGCGAGAGACGCCGCCTATTAATGAAGGCCGAAACCTACGTCCCCGGCCTCCCCTTCACGCCCCGGGCAGAGGGAATGGGGCGGCGAGGAAGAGTGATTACATTCCTTAGTACGCAGTACGCAGTATGTGTCCCGTTTGTGAGGGCGTTAGCGGAGAACACTGTAATATGGTGCAATGTCCCCTTTCTTATTCGTTGGAATAGTAATAGCAATAAATGCATTATAATCAACTGTGTTATTATTAATAGTTATGGTAGTAGGATTGAATGTAACACTTAAGGGCTTAATTGAAATGCATACAAACTGGAGGAAGAAGAGAAGTTGGATAAATAACAAGAAATATTCGTTGCTGCTGTTTTAATTGACAAACATAAATAAAGCAATAAATACTAGAAGTCTAAAGTTTTTGGAAAGAAAATGGTGTGAGGCAGGTTTAAGGTTGAGGTGACGTGACTTCGGCGGTGGAGTTGGAGGCAGAGGTTAGGCGTGGTCGTAAGCGGATGTGGGTGGTGGGCCGTAGGACGGGGGCTGAGTGTAGGTATGGGCTGGAGGCTTGCCGTAGGCTTCGTGTTTAACCTCGCCCTCAAACTCCACTGTGGCCACGAAGCCACTGTCCTTGTTCACTGTGTAGGTGACCTTCTGGATGCGGCCGTCGGGTAGCAGCACGTAGAAGGAGCCCTCGGTGTTGTAGCCGTCGCGGGTCTCCGTGTGGCCGAAGTCGTTGCCGGAGTAATCGTCCTTGACGGCCCAGTGGAAGTTGTAGGAGGGTTTCTGCAGAGAGGGAGCGTGAGGGTTACTTTTGATGTTTAGAAAAGAAACTGAGAAAGTCTGCAAATCTGTAACTATCAAATATTTTGAAAATAATGTGGATTTCAAACTGAATGACATGAAAGTGCAAAATAAATATTCCCGGCAAGCTGATGGGACGGAAGAAAAGAAAGGATAGTTAGTATACATGCCAGATTTAACGAAAAATGAACAGAAGAAGCAGATGAAGGAGGTGGAAGGAATCCCAGACAAGGTTTTGGAATGTATGCAGGTATTCCGGTTAATGGCGGAGGTAATGAGAGGTGAAGCGTCCGAATGTGAAGCCGGGAAAGGAGGCTGCAAGGGGGAGGAAAGGATGCAAATGTGAGATTGACATATTGGATGGAATAAACGGTTCTCACCTCAGTTTCTGGCTCGTAGGATGGGTGAGGATGGCCATAGGTTGGTGGTGGGGGTGGTGGGGCATAGGTGGGTGGGGGGGGTGGTGGTGGTGGTGGGGCATAGGTGGGTGGGGGTGGTGGGGCATAGGTGGGTGGTGGGGGTGGTGGGGGTGGTGGGGCATAGGTGGGTGGGGGTGGGGGTGGTGGGTAATGTCCATATCCGGCCGCTGGAGGAGCAGCGCCCCCGTGCCCAGAGTCTGGGCGGGCAGAGGCAGCTGCCACGAAGGCGATCACAGCGACAACCTGACGGAGGGAAAACAGAACCATGAGCATCGTGGACGCCACAGCAGGACAGCGGGTAAGCGATCACTTCCCTTCAGTGGCCTACTGTACCTTGAGGAAAGACATGATGCACTCGGAGCGCAGGTCTCACTGCTGCCCTGCCTCAGAGGACTCGGCCTTAAATACCCTATGCTGTGACGTGTCTCCAATACAGGACGTGGACAAGGGCGCGGGTAGAGAGTGAAAGAGTCCCTACTTAGCATGGAAGTCGGGCAGCAATGAGTCGCCTAGGGAAGTGACTGTAAAGAGACAGGTGCACCCAGCAGTAGCCGAGAAGGGTACGTGTAGTACTATGCGGAGGAATGTTTTTTATTTGAAAATGTCTTTTTTATGACCTTAATACGTTTACTTACTATATGAGTAAACTATTGTTCGCAGAACTTGTTGGTTGTGTTGCCTTTGGACTGAGTGACATCCAGTGCATGCTTGTTACAGTTGTCTTTCTGCCTCACTTCTTGGCACAGTATCACCTGTACTGTACCTGCACACTAGAAACGTTTCATTGGGTAGACTGCGTTCCCGTAAATGTACTATGATTTGTCGAACAAATCATTGTTCAAGGAAATCATCTTTACTTAAGACGAAATTACTACACACAAAATGTTTTGATATACATGAACTGATGTTCTGTACATACGGATATAGAAGTGGTAAAACTTTTAACTCTTAGGCCCCGAGAGATGTAGAGAAGTGCACCCTGCCCTGGACGGCGTGTCTGGTCAGCCATTTAAAGGTTTCATGTCATTTCATACTCAGGGGATTGGTACACAAGACATTTCATACCCAAGCTATTTCCTCACCAGACTCTTTAGTAATCAGTACTTTTTCCGCCACAGACCATTTGTGACTCGAACCATTTCATAATGTTAATATTTTTTCATCATTCATCATTCAAGAAAACTTACTCAAAATGTCTTATTATTGCATATTGAAGATGTACAACTTTAATTTATATGAATTTTCACGTTTCTGTGACGGAAATATTTGTTTTTAATTTTTGGCCCCACAAATGTCGACCAAAGTTTACAACAAAAACATTTATGCCATTTTACTGAAAACTATAAGTGCTATAGCAAATATGTATAGAAACAAATTTGTAGAATTTGACAAGTTTTATCTGATGGTGCTATAAACTTTCAAGTTTCTTTCAAAGCTTTGGAGAAAAAATGGAAAAATTTTTAATGTTTTTTGAAATAGTTAATGCGACATTTTTCAATTGTTTACATTCTATTGTCATTATATTATAAATCAAAAGAACGTCCGTTTTACGCTCTTTCTTTTTAACTCTAATTTTTTTACGTTATTCGTATATTTTTTGTTATTTAATTTAACGTATTTTTTAGAAAAATTTCATTGGCTGTACCCACGAAAATTGTGACCATTTCAAATTTTCGAATCTCACAAAAATTGGTCTATAGAGGTTTTACTGCATGAAAAACACGAATCTTGACTCAATTTTATGATTACTATAATATTAACCAGTTAAGAGTATAGTCCCGGGCCAAAAGCTGCGGGATGTGATTTTGGAGCCCTTATAAACAAGTGTTGAAAGAGTATAGTCCCGGGCATAAGGCTGCGAGACGCGGCTTGGGGGTAATTTGCTTGCTTCCTTGTCAAAGTTTCCTTGACAACTCCAACTCATCTACCTCTTACTCACCTTATACTTATTCTCAAGTTTCCTCCACCATATGATGGCGAAACACACCTCAACGGTCCCTTTTCAAAACGTTGACATCCAGCATTACATTTATGGACACAAGTACATTATCCATCATCGCTCTATCAATAACTCTTCCACTCTTCTGTTTCAACCATGTATACATATAAATATCTAGTTATCGTAGTAGGTTTAAAAGAGCAATACTTCTAAGTTTAGGAAAGCAACATGGAGAAGGACTTTGATATAGAATAATAGACATTCTGAATTGCTGTTCTTTTAATTGCCGAAACTATTAAAAATCTTTGGAAAGGATAGAGCATGAGGCAGGTTTAAGATGAAGGTGACGTGACTTCGGCCGTGGAGTTGGAGGCAGAGGTTAGGCGTGGCCGTAGGCGGGTGTGGGTGGTGGGCCGTAGGACGGGGGATGAGTGTAGGCAGGGGCTGGAGGCTTGCCGTAGGCTTCGTGTTTAACCTCGCCCTCAAACTCCACTGTGGCCACGAAGCCACTGTCCTTGTTCACTGTGTAGGTGACCTTCTGGATGCGGCCGTCGGGTAGCAGCACGTAGAAGGAGCCCTCGGTGTTGTAGCCGTCGCGGGTCTCCGTGTGGCCGAAGTCGTTGCCGGAGTAATCGTCCTTGACGGCCCAGTGGAAGTTGTAGGAGGGTTTCTGCAGAGAGGGAGCGTGAGGGTTACTTTTGATGTTTAGAAAAGAAACTGAGAAAGTCTGCAAATCTGTAACTATCAAATATTTTGAAAATAATGTGGATTTCAAACTGAATGACATGAAAGTGCAAAATAAATATTCCCGGCAAGCTGATGGGACGGAAGAAAAGAAAGGATAGTTAGTATACATGCCAGATTTAACGAAAAATGAACAGAAGAAGCAGATGAAGGAGGTGGAAGGAATCCCAGACAAGGTTTTGGAATGTATGCAGGTATTCCGGTTAATGGCGGAGGTAATGAGAGGTGAAGCGTCCGAATGTGAAGCCGGGAAAGGAGGCTGCAAGGGGGAGGAAAGGATGCAAATGTGAGATTGACATATTGGATGGAATAAACGGTTCTCACCTCAGTTTCTGGCTCGTAGGATGGGTGAGGATGGCCATAGGTTGGTGGTGGGGGTGGTGGGGCATAGGTGGGTGGGGGGGGTGGGGGGGGTGGTGGGGCATAGGTGGGTGGGGGTGGTGGGGCATAGGTGGGTGGTGGGGGTGGTGGGGGTGGTGGGGCATAGGTGGGTGGGGGTGGGGGTGGTGGGTAATGTCCATATCCGGCCGCTGGAGGAGCAGCGCCCCCGTGCCCAGAGTCTGGGCGGGCAGAGGCAGCTGCCACGAAGGCGATCACAGCGACAACCTGACAGAGGGAAAACAGAACCATGAGCATCGTGGACGCCACAGCAGGACAGCGGGTAAGCGATCACTTCCCTTCAGTGGCCTACTGTACCTTGAGGAAAGACATGATGCACTCGGAGCGCAGGTCTCACTGCTGCCCTGCCTCAGAGGACTCGGCCTTAAATACCCTATGCTGTGACGTGTCTCCAATACAGGACGTGGACAAGGGCGCGGGTAGAGAGTGAAAGAGTCCCTACTTAGCATGGAAGTCGGGCAGCAATGAGTCGCCTAGGGAAGTGACTGTAAAGAGACAGGTGCACCCAGCAGTAGCCGAGAAGGGTACGTGTAGTACTATGCGGAGGAATGTTTTTTATTTGAAAATGTCTTTTTTATGACCTTAATACGTTTACTTACTATATGAGTAAACTATTGTTCGCAGAACTTGTTGGTTGTGTTGCCTTTGGACTGAGTGACATCCAGTGCATGCTTGTTACAGTTGTCTTTCTGCCTCACTTCTTGGCACAGTATCACCTGTACTGTACCTGCACACTAGAAACGTTTCATTGGGTAGACTGCGTTCCCGTAAATGTACTATGATTTGTCGAACAAATCATTGTTCAAGGAAATCATCTTTACTTAAGACGAAATTACTACACACAAAATGTTTTGATATACATGAACTGATGTTCTGTACATACGGATATAGAAGTGGTAAAACTTTTAACTCTTAGGCCCCGAGAGATGTAGAGAAGTGCACCCTGCCCTGGACGGCGTGTCTGGTCAGCCATTTAAAGGTTTCATGTCATTTCATACTCAGGGGATTGGTACACAAGACATTTTATACCCAAGCTATTTCCTCACCAGACTCTTTAGTAATCAGTACTTTTTCCGCCACAGACCATTTGTGACTCGAACCATTTCATAATGTTAATATTTTTTCATCATTCATCATTCAAGAAAACTTACTCAAAATGTCTTATTATTGCATATTGAAGATGTACAACTTTAATTTATATGAATTTTCACGTTTCTGTGAGGGAAATATTTGTTTTTAATTTTTGGCCCCACAAATGTCGACCAAAGTTTACAACAAAAACATTTATGCCATTTTACTGAAAACTATAAGTGCTATAGCAAATATGTATAGAAACAAATTTGTAGAATTTGACAAGTTTTATCTGATGGTGCTATAAGCTTTCAAGTTTCTTTCAAAGCTTTGGAGAAAAAATGGAAAAATTTTTAATGTTTTTTGAAATAGTTAATGCGACATTTTTCAATTGTTTACATTCTATTGTCATTATATTATAAATCAAAAGAACGTCCGTTTTATGCTCTTTCTTTTTAATTCTAATTTTTTTACGTTATTCGTATATTTTTTGTTATTTAATTTAACGTATTTTTTAGAAAAATTTCATTGGCTATACCCACGAAAATTGTGACCATTTCAAATTTTCGAATCTCACAAAAATTGGTCTATAGAGGTTTTACTGCATGAAAAACACGAATCTTGACTCAATTTTATGATTACTATAATATTAACCAGTTAAGAGTATAGTCCCGGGCCAAAAGCTGCGGGATGTGATTTTGGAGCCCTTATAAACAAGTGTTGAAAGAGTATAGTCCCGGGCATAAGGCTGCGAGACGCGGCTTGGGGGTAATTTGCTTGCTTCCTTGTCAAAGTTTCCTTGACAACTCCAACTCATCTACCTCTTACTCACCTTATACTTATTCTCAAGTTTCCTCCGCCATATGATGGCGAAACACACCTCAACGGTCCCTTTTCAAAACGTTGACATCCAGCATTACATTTATGGACACAAGTACATTATCCATCATCGCTCTATCAATAACTCTTCCACTCTTCTGTTTCAACCATGTATACATATAAATATCTAGTTATCGTAGTAGGTTTAAAAGAGCAATACTTCTAAGTTTAGGAAAGCAACATGGAGAAGGACTTTGATATAGAATAATAGACATTCTGAATTGCTGTTCTTTTAATTGCCGAAACTATTAAAAATCTTTGGAAAGGATAGAGCATGAGGCAGGTTTAAGATGAAGGTGACGTGACTTCGGCCGTGGAGTTGGAGGCAGAGGTTAGGCGTGGCCGTAGGCGGGTGTGGGTGGTGGGCCGTAGGACGAGGGATGAGTGTAGGCAGGGGCTGGAGGCTTGCCGTAGGCTTCGTGTTTAACCTCGCCCTCAAACTCCACTGTGGCCACGAAGCCACTGTCCTTGTTCACTGTGTAGGTGACCTTCTGGATGCGGCCGTCGGGTAGCAGCACGTAGAAGGAGCCCTCGGTGTTGTAGCCGTCGCGGGTCTCCGTGTGGCCGAAGTCGTTGCCGGAGTAATCGTCCTTGACGGCCCAGTGGAAGTTGTAGGAGGGTTTCTGCAGAGAGGGAGCGTGAGGGTTACTTTTGATGTTTAGAAAAGAAACTGAGAAAGTCTGCAAATCTGTAACTATCAAATATTTTGAAAATAATGTGGATTTCAAACTGAATGACATGAAAGTGCAAAATAAATATTCCCGGCAAGCTGATGGGACGGAAGAAAAGAAAGGATAGTTAGTATACATGCCAGATTTAACGAAAAATGAACAGAAGAAGCAGATGAAGGAGGTGGAAGGAATCCCAGACAAGGTTTTGGAATGTATGCAGGTATTCCGGTTAATGGCGGAGGTAATGAGAGGTGAAGCGTCCGAATGTGAAGCCGGGAAAGGAGGCTGCAAGGGGGAGGAAAGGATGCAAATGTGAGATTGACATATTGGATGGAATAAACGGTTCTCACCTCAGTTTCTGGCTCGTAGGATGGGTGAGGATGGCCATAGGTTGGTGGTGGGGGTGGTGGGGCATAGGTGGGTGGGGGGGGTGGTGGTGGTGGTGGGGCATAGGTGGGTGGGGGTGGTGGGGCATAGGTGGGTGGTGGGGGTGGTGGGGGTGGTGGGGCATAGGTGGGTGGGGGTGGGGGTGGTGGGTAATGTCCATATCCGGCCGCTGGAGGAGCAGCGCCCCCGTGCCCAGAGTCTGGGCGGGCAGAGGCAGCTGCCACGAAGGCGATCACAGCGACAACCTGACGGAGGGAAAACAGAACCATGAGCATCGTGGACGCCACAGCAGGACAGCGGGTAAGCGATCACTTCCCTTCAGTGGCCTACTGTACCTTGAGGAAAGACATGATGCACTCGGAGCGCAGGTCTCACTGCTGCCCTGCCTCAGAGGACTCGGCCTTAAATACCCTATGCTGTGACGTGTCTCCAATACAGGACGTGGACAAGGGCGCGGGTAGAGAGTGAAAGAGTCCCTACTTAGCATGGAAGTCGGGCAGCAATGAGTCGCCTAGGGAAGTGACTGTAAAGAGACAGGTGCACCCAGCAGTAGCCGAGAAGGGTACGTGTAGTACTATGCGGAGGAATGTTTTTTATTTGAAAATGTCTTTTTTATGACCTTAATACGTTTACTTACTATATGAGTAAACTATTGTTCGCAGAACTTGTTGGTTGTGTTGCCTTTGGACTGAGTGACATCCAGTGCATGCTTGTTACAGTTGTCTTTCTGCCTCACTTCTTGGCACAGTATCACCTGTACTGTACCTGCACACTAGAAACGTTTCATTGGGTAGACTGCGTTCCCGTAAATGTACTATGATTTGTCGAACAAATCATTGTTCAAGGAAATCATCTTTACTTAAGACGAAATTACTACACACAAAATGTTTTGATATACATGAACTGATGTTCTGTACATACGGATATAGAAGTGGTAAAACTTTTAACTCTTAGGCCCCGAGAGATGTAGAGAAGTGCACCCTGCCCTGGACGGCGTGTCTGGTCAGCCATTTAAAGGTTTCATGTCATTTCATACTCAGGGGATTGGTACACAAGACATTTTATACCCAAGCTATTTCCTCACCAGACTCTTTAGTAATCAGTACTTTTTCCGCCACAGACCATTTGTGACTCGAACCATTTCATAATGTTAATATTTTTTCATCATTCATCATTCAAGAAAACTTACTCAAAATGTCTTATTATTGCATATTGAAGATGTACAACTTTAATTTATATGAATTTTCACGTTTCTGTGAGGGAAATATTTGTTTTTAATTTTTGGCCCCACAAATGTCGACCAAAGTTTACAACAAAAACATTTATGCCATTTTACTGAAAACTATAAGTGCTATAGCAAATATGTATAGAAACAAATTTGTAGAATTTGACAAGTTTTATCTGATGGTGCTATAAACTTTCAAGTTTCTTTCAAAGCTTTGGAGAAAAAATGGAAAAATTTTTAATGTTTTTTGAAATAGTTAATGCGACATTTTTCAATTGTTTACATTCTATTGTCATTATATTATAAATCAAAAGAACGTCCGTTTTATGCTCTTTCTTTTTAATTCTAATTTTTTTACGTTATTCGTATATTTTTTGTTATTTAATTTAACGTATTTTTTAGAAAAATTTCATTGGCTATACCCACGAAAATTGTGACCATTTCAAATTTTCGAATCTCACAAAAATTGGTCTATAGAGGTTTTACTGCATGAAAAACACGAATCTTGACTCAATTTTATGATTACTATAATATTAACCAGTTAAGAGTATAGTCCCGGGCCAAAAGCTGCGGGATGTGATTTTGGAGCCCTTATAAACAAGTGTTGAAAGAGTATAGTCCCGGGCATAAGGCTGCGAGACGCGGCTTGGGGGTAATTTGCTTGCTTCCTTGTCAAAGTTTCCTTGACAACTCCAACTCATCTACCTCTTACTCACCTTATACTTATTCTCAAGTTTCCTCCACCATATGATGGCGAAACACACCTCAACGGTCCCTTTTCAAAACGTTGACATCCAGCATTACATTTATGGACACAAGTACATTATCCATCATCGCTCTATCAATAACTCTTCCACTCTTCTGTTTCAACCATGTATACATATAAATATCTAGTTATCGTAGTAGGTTTAAAAGAGCAATACTTCTAAGTTTAGGAAAGCAACATGGAGAAGGACTTTGATATAGAATAATAGACATTCTGAATTGCTGTTCTTTTAATTGCCGAAACTATTAAAAATCTTTGGAAAGGATAGAGCATGAGGCAGGTTTAAGATGAAGGTGACGTGACTTCGGCCGTGGAGTTGGAGGCAGAGGTTAGGCGTGGCCGTAGGCGGGTGTGGGTGGTGGGCCGTAGGACGAGGGATGAGTGTAGGCAGGGGCTGGAGGCTTGCCGTAGGCTTCGTGTTTAACCTCGCCCTCAAACTCCACTGTGGCCACGAAGCCACTGTCCTTGTTCACTGTGTAGGTGACCTTCTGGATGCGGCCGTCGGGTAGCAGCACGTAGAAGGAGCCCTCGGTGTTGTAGCCGTCGCGGGTCTCCGTGTGGCCGAAGTCGTTGCCGGAGTAATCGTCCTTGACGGCCCAGTCGAAGTTGTAGGAGGGTTTCTGCAGAGAGGGAGCGTGAGGGTTACTTTTGATGTTTAGAAAAGAAACTGAGAAAGTCTGCAAATCTGTAACTATCAAATATTTTGAAAATAATGTGGATTTCAAACTGAATGACATGAAAGTGCAAAATAAATATTCCCGGCAAGCTGATGGGACGGAAGAAAAGAAAGGATAGTTAGTATACATGCCAGATTTAACGAAAAATGAACAGAAGAAGCAGATGAAGGAGGTGGAAGGAATCCCAGACAAGGTTTTGGAATGTATGCAGGTATTCCGGTTAATGGCGGAGGTAATGAGAGGTGAAGCGTCCGAATGTGAAGCCGGGAAAGGAGGCTGCAAGGGGGAGGAAAGGATGCAAATGTGAGATTGACATATTGGATGGAATAAACGGTTCTCACCTCAGTTTCTGGCTCGTAGGATGGGTGAGGATGGCCATAGGTTGGTGGTGGGGGTGGTGGGGCATAGGTGGGTGGGGGGGGTGGTGGTGGTGGTGGGGCATAGGTGGGTGGGGGTGGTGGGGCATAGGTGGGTGGTGGGGGTGGTGGGGGTGGTGGGGCATAGGTGGGTGGGGGTGGGGGTGGTGGGTAATGTCCATATCCGGCCGCTGGAGGAGCAGCGCCCCCGTGCCCAGAGTCTGGGCGGGCAGAGGCAGCTGCCACGAAGGCGATCACAGCGACAACCTGACGGAGGGAAAACAGAACCATGAGCATCGTGGACGCCACAGCAGGACAGCGGGTAAGCGATCACTTCCCTTCAGTGGCCTACTGTACCTTGAGGAAAGACATGATGCACTCGGAGCGCAGGTCTCACTGCTGCCCTGCCTCAGAGGACTCGGCCTTAAATACCCTATGCTGTGACGTGTCTCCAATACAGGACGTGGACAAGGGCGCGGGTAGAGAGTGAAAGAGTCCCTACTTAGCATGGAAGTCGGGCAGCAATGAGTCGCCTAGGGAAGTGACTGTAAAGAGACAGGTGCACCCAGCAGTAGCCGAGAAGGGTACGTGTAGTACTATGCGGAGGAATGTTTTTTATTTGAAAATGTCTTTTTTATGACCTTAATACGTTTACTTACTATATGAGTAAACTATTGTTCGCAGAACTTGTTGGTTGTGTTGCCTTTGGACTGAGTGACATCCAGTGCATGCTTGTTACAGTTGTCTTTCTGCCTCACTTCTTGGCACAGTATCACCTGTACTGTACCTGCACACTAGAAACGTTTCATTGGGTAGACTGCGTTCCCGTAAATGTACTATGATTTGTCGAACAAATCATTGTTCAAGGAAATCATCTTTACTTAAGACGAAATTACTACACACAAAATGTTTTGATATACATGAACTGATGTTCTGTACATACGGATATAGAAGTGGTAAAACTTTTAACTCTTAGGCCCCGAGAGATGTAGAGAAGTGCACCCTGCCCTGGACGGCGTGTCTGGTCAGCCATTTAAAGGTTTCATGTCATTTCATACTCAGGGGATTGGTACACAAGACATTTTATACCCAAGCTATTTCCTCACCAGACTCTTTAGTAATCAGTACTTTTTCCGCCACAGACCATTTGTGACTCGAACCATTTCATAATGTTAATATTTTTTCATCATTCATCATTCAAGAAAACTTACTCAAAATGTCTTATTATTGCATATTGAAGATGTACAACTTTAATTTATATGAATTTTCACGTTTCTGTGAGGGAAATATTTGTTTTTAATTTTTGGCCCCACAAATGTCGACCAAAGTTTACAACAAAAACATTTATGCCATTTTACTGAAAACTATAAGTGCTATAGCAAATATGTATAGAAACAAATTTGTAGAATTTGACAAGTTTTATCTGATGGTGCTATAAACTTTCAAGTTTCTTTCAAAGCTTTGGAGAAAAAATGGAAAAATTTTTAATGTTTTTTGAAATAGTTAATGCGACATTTTTCAATTGTTTACATTCTATTGTCATTATATTATAAATCAAAAGAACGTCCGTTTTATGCTCTTTCTTTTTAATTCTAATTTTTTTACGTTATTCGTATATTTTTTGTTATTTAATTTAACGTATTTTTTAGAAAAATTTCATTGGCTATACCCACGAAAATTGTGACCATTTCAAATTTTCGAATCTCACAAAAATTGGTCTATAGAGGTTTTACTGCATGAAAAACACGAATCTTGACTCAATTTTATGATTACTATAATATTAACCAGTTAAGAGTATAGTCCCGGGCCAAAAGCTGCGGGATGTGATTTTGGAGCCCTTATAAACAAGTGTTGAAAGAGTATAGTCCCGGGCATAAGGCTGCGAGACGCGGCTTGGGGGTAATTTGCTTGCTTCCTTGTCAAAGTTTCCTTGACAACTCCAACTCATCTACCTCTTACTCACCTTATACTTATTCTCAAGTTTCCTCCACCATATGATGGCGAAACACACCTCAACGGTCCCTTTTCAAAACGTTGACATCCAGCATTACATTTATGGACACAAGTACATTATCCATCATCGCTCTATCAATAACTCTTCCACTCTTCTGTTTCAACCATGTATACATATAAATATCTAGTTATCGTAGTAGGTTTAAAAGAGCAATACTTCTAAGTTTAGGAAAGCAACATGGAGAAGGACTTTGATATAGAATAATAGACATTCTGAATTGCTGTTCTTTTAATTGCCGAAACTATTAAAAATCTTTGGAAAGGATAGAGCATGAGGCAGGTTTAAGATGAAGGTGACGTGACTTCGGCCGTGGAGTTGGAGGCAGAGGTTAGGCGTGGCCGTAGGCGGGTGTGGGTGGTGGGCCGTAGGACGAGGGATGAGTGTAGGCAGGGGCTGGAGGCTTGCCGTAGGCTTCGTGTTTAACCTCGCCCTCAAACTCCACTGTGGCCACGAAGCCACTGTCCTTGTTCACTGTGTAGGTGACCTTCTGGATGCGGCCGTCGGGTAGCAGCACGTAGAAGGAGCCCTCGGTGTTGTAGCCGTCGCGGGTCTCCGTGTGGCCGAAGTCGTTGCCGGAGTAATCGTCCTTGACGGCCCAGTGGAAGTTGTAGGAGGGTTTCTGCAGAGAGGGAGCGTGAGGGTTACTTTTGATGTTTAGAAAAGAAACTGAGAAAGTCTGCAAATCTGTAACTATCAAATATTTTGAAAATAATGTGGATTTCAAACTGAATGACATGAAAGTGCAAAATAAATATTCCCGGCAAGCTGATGGGACGGAAGAAAAGAAAGGATAGTTAGTATACATGCCAGATTTAACGAAAAATGAACAGAAGAAGCAGATGAAGGAGGTGGAAGGAATCCCAGACAAGGTTTTGGAATGTATGCAGGTATTCCGGTTAATGGCGGAGGTAATGAGAGGTGAAGCGTCCGAATGTGAAGCCGGGAAAGGAGGCTGCAAGGGGGAGGAAAGGATGCAAATGTGAGATTGACATATTGGATGGAATAAACGGTTCTCACCTCAGTTTCTGGCTCGTAGGATGGGTGAGGATGGCCATAGGTTGGTGGTGGGGGTGGTGGGGCATAGGTGGGTGGGGGGGGTGGTGGTGGTGGTGGGGCATAGGTGGGTGGGGGTGGTGGGGCATAGGTGGGTGGTGGGGGTGGTGGGGGTGGTGGGGCATAGGTGGGTGGGGGTGGGGGTGGTGGGTAATGTCCATATCCGGCCGCTGGAGGAGCAGCGCCCCCGTGCCCAGAGTCTGGGCGGGCAGAGGCAGCTGCCACGAAGGCGATCACAGCGACAACCTGACGGAGGGAAAACAGAACCATGAGCATCGTGGACGCCACAGCAGGACAGCGGGTAAGCGATCACTTCCCTTCAGTGGCCTACTGTACCTTGAGGAAAGACATGATGCACTCGGAGCGCAGGTCTCACTGCTGCCCTGCCTCAGAGGACTCGGCCTTAAATACCCTATGCTGTGACGTGTCTCCAATACAGGACGTGGACAAGGGCGCGGGTAGAGAGTGAAAGAGTCCCTACTTAGCATGGAAGTCGGGCAGCAATGAGTCGCCTAGGGAAGTGACTGTAAAGAGACAGGTGCACCCAGCAGTAGCCGAGAAGGGTACGTGTAGTACTATGCGGAGGAATGTTTTTTATTTGAAAATGTCTTTTTTATGACCTTAATACGTTTACTTACTATATGAGTAAACTATTGTTCGCAGAACTTGTTGGTTGTGTTGCCTTTGGACTGAGTGACATCCAGTGCATGCTTGTTACAGTTGTCTTTCTGCCTCACTTCTTGGCACAGTATCACCTGTACTGTACCTGCACACTAGAAACGTTTCATTGGGTAGACTGCGTTCCCGTAAATGTACTATGATTTGTCGAACAAATCATTGTTCAAGGAAATCATCTTTACTTAAGACGAAATTACTACACACAAAATGTTTTGATATACATGAACTGATGTTCTGTACATACGGATATAGAAGTGGTAAAACTTTTAACTCTTAGGCCCCGAGAGATGTAGAGAAGTGCACCCTGCCCTGGACGGCGTGTCTGGTCAGCCATTTAAAGGTTTCATGTCATTTCATACTCAGGGGATTGGTACACAAGACATTTTATACCCAAGCTATTTCCTCACCAGACTCTTTAGTAATCAGTACTTTTTCCGCCACAGACCATTTGTGACTCGAACCATTTCATAATGTTAATATTTTTTCATCATTCATCATTCAAGAAAACTTACTCAAAATGTCTTATTATTGCATATTGAAGATGTACAACTTTAATTTATATGAATTTTCACGTTTCTGTGAGGGAAATATTTGTTTTTAATTTTTGGCCCCACAAATGTCGACCAAAGTTTACAACAAAAACATTTATGCCATTTTACTGAAAACTATAAGTGCTATAGCAAATATGTATAGAAACAAATTTGTAGAATTTGACAAGTTTTATCTGATGGTGCTATAAACTTTCAAGTTTCTTTCAAAGCTTTGGAGAAAAAATGGAAAAATTTTTAATGTTTTTTGAAATAGTTAATGCGACATTTTTCAATTGTTTACATTCTATTGTCATTATATTATAAATCAAAAGAACGTCCGTTTTATGCTCTTTCTTTTTAATTCTAATTTTTTTACGTTATTCGTATATTTTTTGTTATTTAATTTAACGTATTTTTTAGAAAAATTTCATTGGCTATACCCACGAAAATTGTGACCATTTCAAATTTTCGAATCTCACAAAAATTGGTCTATAGAGGTTTTACTGCATGAAAAACACGAATCTTGACTCAATTTTATGATTACTATAATATTAACCAGTTAAGAGTATAGTCCCGGGCCAAAAGCTGCGGGATGTGATTTTGGAGCCCTTATAAACAAGTGTTGAAAGAGTATAGTCCCGGGCATAAGGCTGCGAGACGCGGCTTGGGGGTAATTTGCTTGCTTCCTTGTCAAAGTTTCCTTGACAACTCCAACTCATCTACCTCTTACTCACCTTATACTTATTCTCAAGTTTCCTCCACCATATGATGGCGAAACACACCTCAACGGTCCCTTTTCAAAACGTTGACATCCAGCATTACATTTATGGACACAAGTACATTATCCATCATCGCTCTATCAATAACTCTTCCACTCTTCTGTTTCAACCATGTATACATATAAATATCTAGTTATCGTAGTAGGTTTAAAAGAGCAATACTTCTAAGTTTAGGAAAGCAACATGGAGAAGGACTTTGATATAGAATAATAGACATTCTGAATTGCTGTTCTTTTAATTGCCGAAACTATTAAAAATCTTTGGAAAGGATAGAGCATGAGGCAGGTTTAAGATGAAGGTGACGTGACTTCGGCCGTGGAGTTGGAGGCAGAGGTTAGGCGTGGCCGTAGGCGGGTGTGGGTGGTGGGCCGTAGGACGAGGGATGAGTGTAGGCAGGGGCTGGAGGCTTGCCGTAGGCTTCGTGTTTAACCTCGCCCTCAAACTCCACTGTGGCCACGAAGCCACTGTCCTTGTTCACTGTGTAGGTGACCTTCTGGATGCGGCCGTCGGGTAGCAGCACGTAGAAGGAGCCCTCGGTGTTGTAGCCGTCGCGGGTCTCCGTGTGGCCGAAGTCGTTGCCGGAGTAATCGTCCTTGACGGCCCAGTGGAAGTTGTAGGAGGGTTTCTGCAGAGAGGGAGCGTGAGGGTTACTTTTGATGTTTAGAAAAGAAACTGAGAAAGTCTGCAAATCTGTAACTATCAAATATTTTGAAAATAATGTGGATTTCAAACTGAATGACATGAAAGTGCAAAATAAATATTCCCGGCAAGCTGATGGGACGGAAGAAAAGAAAGGATAGTTAGTATACATGCCAGATTTAACGAAAAATGAACAGAAGAAGCAGATGAAGGAGGTGGAAGGAATCCCAGACAAGGTTTTGGAATGTATGCAGGTATTCCGGTTAATGGCGGAGGTAATGAGAGGTGAAGCGTCCGAATGTGAAGCCGGGAAAGGAGGCTGCAAGGGGGAGGAAAGGATGCAAATGTGAGATTGACATATTGGATGGAATAAACGGTTCTCACCTCAGTTTCTGGCTCGTAGGATGGGTGAGGATGGCCATAGGTTGGTGGTGGGGGTGGTGGGGCATAGGTGGGTGGGGGGGGTGGTGGTGGTGGTGGGGCATAGGTGGGTGGGGGTGGTGGGGCATAGGTGGGTGGTGGGGGTGGTGGGGGTGGTGGGGCATAGGTGGGTGGGGGTGGGGGTGGTGGGTAATGTCCATATCCGGCCGCTGGAGGAGCAGCGCCCCCGTGCCCAGAGTCTGGGCGGGCAGAGGCAGCTGCCACGAAGGCGATCACAGCGACAACCTGACGGAGGGAAAACAGAACCATGAGCATCGTGGACGCCACAGCAGGACAGCGGGTAAGCGATCACTTCCCTTCAGTGGCCTACTGTACCTTGAGGAAAGACATGATGCACTCGGAGCGCAGGTCTCACTGCTGCCCTGCCTCAGAGGACTCGGCCTTAAATACCCTATGCTGTGACGTGTCTCCAATACAGGACGTGGACAAGGGCGCGGGTAGAGAGTGAAAGAGTCCCTACTTAGCATGGAAGTCGGGCAGCAATGAGCTGCGTTGAAGGTCGCGTGGAGCACCGGGCGGAAGAATGTTTTCATTTGGACATTTCTTTCTGACCTTAAAACGTTGACAAATTTAACGATTAAATCAGTGCATACGTGTGACTGTTGCCTTAACACACACACACACACACACACACACACACACACACACACACACACACACACACACACACACACACACACACACACACACACACACATACACACACATACAGACACAAACATACACACTCACACACAAGCACACAGACACATACACAAGCATATACATATCCACTCCATAAAATCTCCTTTAAATATACATATAAATAGATAGTAAGCTATCAAACACAAAACAAAACAATGACAACAACAAAAACAATCCATTTACAAACAAAAATATAAATAAAAATTGAACTGCAAGAAACCAAAGAATAATATTAGAAGAAAAACAAAATCACAAAATAGCATCAACAGCTTCAGCGCGGGAGACTAACATTTGTTTTTCTTTTATTCGTGTTCTTGCCCACGTCTCCATGAATAGAAGGTGGAAGGCCATTGGATGCTACGCTGTGAGACTCTATGAAGATGTAGAAATGCGTTTAGCTTCGTCCCCTGAATAAGAGCAGCGGCACTGACCCTGCTGTATGGCGAAAGGAGAGAGAAAGATAAGGAGGGAGGGAAGGGAGGTGAAACACTCATGGTCAGACAGAAGAAGCTGAGGGAAGGAGGAAAGGAAGAGAAGTTAGGGGAGAGGAAAGAAAAGAAGTGAGAGGGAAAGGAGAGAGGGATGGAGAGGAAAGCGAAAGGAAGAGGTTAGCAATGAGTGTATGAATGAGAAGTAGAGAGAATGGAGAGTAAAAGAGAGAGAGAGAGAGAGAGAGAGAGAGAGAGAGAGAGAGAGAGAGAGAGAGAGAGAGAGAGAGAGAGAGAGAGAGAGAGAGAGAGAGAGAGAGAGAGAGAGGAGAGAGAGAGAGAGAGAGAGAGAGAGAGAGAGAGAGAGAGAGAGAGAGAGAGAGAGAGAGAGAGAGAGAGAGAGAGAGAGAGAGAGAGAGAGAGAGAGAGAGAGAGAGAGAGAGAGAGAGAGAGAGAGAGAGAGAGAGAGAGAGTTATCCAATGATTTCAATAGATTTTAAACGTCAAGTGAATTTCATGACCTTATTTTTGTGTTTGTCAAGTGAATGAACGTATTTTTGGAAGTCGCCTGTCATTTTGCTTTTCAGGTCTTTTTATCTTGTTAATGCTGAGGTCAGATGAGGATTGCTTGGTCACGCAGGTAAACGTGTTATATTCCACGATGAATCTTAGTGTATATAGGTGAAGCTTGTTAGTTGTCGTGAGGGGCCTTATTATATTTTGTTTTATTTATTTATTTCTATGCATATTCTCATCCTCCTCCTTCTCCTTCTCCTCCTTCTCCTCCTCCTCATCTTACTCTTCCTCCTCCTCCTCCTCAAGGCACTGCAAGGTTGAGGGGCGTTGCCGTGTGGCCGTCTTGTGCGTCTCCCCTTGACACACAAACACGCCCGGTGGTCAGGTCAGCCGGCATCACTCCTAAAACACACGTCCTGATAGACTGGAGGTGAAGTGAGTGACGCTGCCCGAGCCGCCTCACCCTTGCCCCGTCATAAACAGACCCTTTTTAGTGACCCTTTTAGAAGTAACGTTATTTCTTTTTTTCACCAGTAGTTTCGAGTTATAAAGGATTCTAGACACGCCTGACACGTATTTTTCCGCTAAGGTGTGGCCGCAGGCACACTGAGGCAAGCACGTGACACTTCCCAGTCCTGAAGCTCTGCAAGTACCGATTTCTTCGCGATGGTTGTGTGTGTGTGTGTGTGTGTGTGTGTGTGTGTGTGTGCGTGTGTGTGTGTGTGTGTGTGTGTGTGTGTGTGTGTGTGTGTGCGTGTGTGTGTGTGTGTGTGTGTGTGTGTGTGTGTGTGTGTGTGTGTGTGTGTGTGTGTGTGTGTGTGTGTGTGTGTGTGTGTGTGTGTGTGTGTGTGTGTCATTAGTATGTTCGCGGTAGAATGTCGGCCTATATTTCCCATTTTCACTTTGAGCCTTTCACTGCCTCGCCTCCGTCCCCATGGCTGGCAGCACGGTGCGGGACTAGTGCTCACACTTTCCATCTTTGATCCTTGGCTGGTGAGTGGTGACGTGCGCCGGGGGTGGCCTTCCCTGGGGTCCGGAGTGATGAGTGGGCGGGTGGTGAGTGGGCGGGTGATGATTGGCGAGCAAAGACTGAAATTATAGGTAAACGCGACTCTGGAAGTCTTGCAAAGCTGCCTGACCGCTCATTTACCTTATCCTCTTGATGCTAACACGGCACCGTCGCGTGCATGCCGCCCGCTCAAGTGTGGAGCGTCCTCGTGGCCACGTGGCTGTCACCATTGTCAGCTATCATTGGCAATTACAAACATTTCTGAGTGTGACCCAACGCATTGCAGGTGGTGGACGTGTAGGCGGAGTCATATAGCGCGGGCTGCATAACCTGAGTTCTTATGTCCGTTGCCTTGGCTTGTGGCACATGGTTTGCTCTCTTTCTGCCGTGACTCAAGGTTATTGAATGCCACAATTTCTTCCTGTAGGCGACACCTCAGGTGTTCCTCCTGACGCGACAGCTGAGTTAGCAATGGGTCGGAGGATGACTCTCAACAAAGCCTAAAGGAGGAATGTGTCTGAGACATGAATCCCTCCATACAGATGTGACCCTGACGACCGGTACCTTCACCGTGAGGGACATGCGTAAGACCACCGCTCATCCTTCT